>QJPP01005314.1:0-112044 GCA_003996215.1 Jaltomata sinuosa | reverse complement strand
GATGTCCTGGTTCTCTGCTTCAGGTGGAGGAGCTACATGTGCTGGTTCATCTCTAGCTATCTCAGATGCCACTGGAGCAGGTGGGGTCAGGGGTACTGGATTCCCTCTAGTCTCATCAGGTACTTGATAAACTGGGATCTCTGGTGTCGGTGATTCACTTTGAGCCTCAAATCTATCCAATCGGATAGGCGGGGAACGACTAGTACCTTTCCCCGTATCCGTGCCAACCCGTCGGCTACTCATTTGTCTAGTCACAGGCATTTCTGTAGACAAGGAAGAGAAAAACATGAATTAGACTTCAAACATCTTATGACCTCGCTCTATTGCACGATCTAGCAAATGAAAGAAGGATAACAATTCCTAAATGTCCCGTAGCCTCATGATTATAGATATGGTGCACAACACACCCATAAACAAGACTCTACTAGACACGGCTTGTAGACTCCCTGGGATTCGACGTGCTCTGATACCAAGTTTGTCACGCCCCAAACCATGGGAGGCATGACCGACACCCGGAGCCCCAAAAGGCCGAGGGTGCCAAAATAGAGTGTATCTCTGTTGAACCTGCTGAGGGTCTGAGACCGACAAGGTCTCTAAGAATTACAATTGGAAACACTGAAAGCTCAATAGTAGTTAAGCAACTCAAGGCCGACAAGGCTATTATCATAGTAGATAACTAATAACAAGGCCGACAAGGCCATACCCAACACTGATGTACATATACACGTCTACAAGCCTCTAGGAGTAAGTAAAATATCTCATATCCCGGACAGGGCCCTGGACTACCCATAAGCTGTACATATACATAACCTGGTCAAAATATAAGCTAGACCTCTGACTCGTCAGCTCCAGGAAGAATGGAGCTTACCAAAATGGCTGAACTCCGCAACTCCTACTAAAGAGGTCTATCTGGGTTTCTGTCTGGACCTGCAGGCATGAATGCAGTGCCCCCAGGCAATGGGGCGTCAGTACGACAATAATGTACTGGCATGTAAGGTAGAAGCATAAAAGCAAGTCGCAAGTAGTAAATCTGAACAAGATAAAATATTAAACTTGTAAACTGTAATTGGTTAGACTCATTAAGCTCTTTCTCCTTTATTCTTTTTAGAACACAACACATGCATTAACTCACGCTGCAACTCACTCTTTATAACCCACACTGAACCACAATAGCGCCTCGGCGCACCCTATATTTAATAGCCTCAATATGGCAGTAGCGCCTCGGCGCACACTATGTATATAATGGCCTCAATATGGCAGTAGCACCTCGGTGCACACTATGTGTATAATGGCCTCAATATGGCAGTAGCACCTCGGTGCACACTATGTATATAATAGCCTCAATATGGCAGTAGCACCTCGGTGCACACTAACACGCAAACCACGCATAATAAGTGTATTACTAGATTGACCTTCAAAGCTATTCTTGTTATTTATGAAGGTTCATTTAGATAACTTCTTTAGCCTTGGCTTACTAGGTGTTGGAATCAACATACCAAACACATATAAATGGGGATTTGACTTTCTAACTTTCATTGTATACTTTCTAAAGCTTGATTAGAGATCACAATACAAAGAAGAAACTTGACAAAAGGATAACTTACATTTCGTGCAAAAAGAATCAGATTTTTATAAGAAGGCGACTTGAATCACCATAATGTATAAATTAGTTCCTTAAGACTTGTTGAGTTACCAAATCAGCTCTCTTACAACCAACTACTCAACCTCCTTTTTTCGGAATTTTAGAGTTCTATTTCTAGATTCATGTCGATAAGGAATAAAGAAGCCTTAACATACCTCGTTCCTTCCGAAGATTGCGCTTACCACAACTTGGACTTTCCTTTATTAAGTTAATCTACAACACAAGGGTATAATGAAGCTAATATTAGCTCTTAAACCTGCTGCAACACTCCCAAAACAGTAGCTAAACATTTCCGGGCAGATTTACGTATTTTGCATTAATTAAAGGTGTATCGTCACACCTTCCTCCCCTTATCCAATACACATCACACACACACCAACCTACTGCCTCCAATAATACAAAACACATCAAACATCCCCTACACAACCCACCATGCCGAAATACAATAGCAACACATTGAACTCACGGCTTCCGATCGCCGTCCCGTGAGTTCTTAACAACAATTCAACAACAATTGTCCATCCGAACTTCAATCCAAAAATATTATTATGGGCAGAGTACTTACCACACTTGAAGGTGTGTTTTTATCCTCTTTTTATTGATGCTTTAAAAGCTTAAGTACCCCCTACACATACACCAACAAGAGAAGAAGAAATCTCTTAATTGTTACACAATTTCCATGTGTTAAATCATAAGAAAGGGGCTGCCATAGTTCATGTCTTTCTTACCATAGGATATCCTAGCTATATGTAGTAGATTAATACCAAGATAACAAGTTGTTTAACTCACCTTAAGCTTCAATTAATCTTGGTCTTCTTAGAACCCTAAAGGGAAAGAAGGGCTGCCAAAAAGGAAATGAGATAAGAGAGAATTTTCCAGCTTTTTGTGATGAACATTGATCAGCAAAAGCCCTATATAAAGGGACCTTTTTGGCCGACTTTTTTGAGTATATTTGGGCCAAAATGGGTCAAGAAACTTGGGCCAAAATTACCCTTTGCTTGGGCCTCAAAAGGGTTAAGTTTTGTGGCTGATTTTGGGCTTCTCTTGGGTCAAAATGTGGTCAATATTGATGGCTACCTTTTGTAGTTGTTTGGGCCAGATTTGGTTGTGCTTTGATGGGCCAACTTTAAGCTTCATTTGGGCTACCATTAGGTCTAATAATCCATGGTGTTGCTGCCCGTAATCGGCCCTCGGAACTTAGTTCGTTAGCGTAGGTAGGTGATGCACCTACTTGTCACCTAAGAGCTTAGATAAGTCGAGCAAGTACCTCACTTGTTTTATCTCATTTTCAAAACCCTCTCCTTATAATTTAACTTAACACTTATATACATTTGACCATTTCAAATTCTAGGCCAAAGTACCCCTTCACAATCTCGAGCTCAAATACCTTCGTCGATATTTACTTAGTCACATAGGTTTTGAAAGGTACGGGGTGTTATAGTAATACCCCCACTTTTAACTTTGATAGAACTATTGAAGATGTGGCTTTACTTATAAACCAGGGAACATGGGATCTTGTAAGAATAAATGAAGTGCTATCACAAGATATATTAAAACAAGTGGAGAAGTGTTATCTTTACAAAAGACACTATAGATAAGGACAGACCTAGGTGGATGCTACCATGTAATGGCAAATTTACTGGCAGTACTGCACGAGAAACAGTGAGGCAAACAGACGAGAAAAAGGAGTCTTTTGCTAATATATGGATAAGAGGTCCTTTGAAAGTATCTTTTTTTCTTTGGATATTGTGGAAAGAAAAGATTCCTATTGATGAATGCCTTATGAGAATGGGAATTGCTATTATCTCTAAGTGTCATTGCTTTGATGGCCCTTTCCAAAAAACTATTGTACAGTTATTTATGAAATATGCTTTTGCAGTAAGAGTCTGTCAATTTTTTGCTTGTAATACTAATGTACATGACCTTTTATTCATATGAGGTATACTATTAATAGGTGGTGGAATGTTGAGTGTTCTACAAATCTCAAACCAATAAATAAAGTTTTCCTTTCTTTTAAATTTTGGTAGCTTTAGAAGAGGAGGAATGCCATAATTCATTGGGGTACTATTTCTTTCTACAAAGTGGTTCATGAGATTAATAGGAACATATGCCTACTGGCCAAGATTAGGTACCCTTGGATGATACATATGCCTAACTAATAGCCTATACTAATCCATTTCCTAGACCAATATACTCCCAACATTGTTGGCTAAGTTGTCAGTTTGAAAAAACCTGAGGTAAGTAGCTACAAGTGAAACTCTATAGAACCTCTACAAGAAATCCTAGATGGAGTTTTATATTTTTCTATGTGAGGGATAATGTTAGATATCTGAGGTATACAAAAGCTAAAAGAATTCATAATTAGACTAGCCTTGTGGCTGAAGCTAAAGCTATAAAGGCATGAATGGAATATTATATAGCCAATCACTTTCTTCTAATGGTGATGAATATAGACTCCTTGATATTGAATAAAGTATTGGATGGGATTTGGAAGGTTCCCTGGAGAATCACTATAGAAGTGCAAAGCATTAATATACAGAGAAGAAACAATAATGTAACAATGGAATATGTGTTCAGAGAAGGTAATCAAATGATAAATTCTTTAACTAACCTAGCTATTGATTTTGTAGGTACACTCAAATATAATTCATTCCAGGAACCCCCAACAGAAGGCAGGAAAATTATCAAGTTAGATAAAGTATAAAATGCTTTACGATGTCTAAGAAGATTTCAAAATATAACATTCAACACATAAGCAAATTCATAAAATCAATATAACCCATAAACTTTAGAGATACGAATAGTCCATATCAGATAAATTCAAAATTCACATAATCTCAATCCATAATCTTCTTGTATAAATACATATTGGATGACAACAAGCTAAAATTACAAGGCAGTCTAAGTTATATACTAGTCCTCTCTTGTGCGAATGAGTAATCTATCAAGCATCTTCTTAACAGTGGTATTAGCTTTCTTGAAAGCTCAACCTATTAGGAGAGGTTTATGGATATTTAAGTAAATCCTTAGATCTAGTACATACCTTTGGGAAATACAATCTATATTGACATTTATAGATCAAGCTGTTTGATAATTTTTGCTTAAAAATACTGAAGACATCTTCATAGGATATGATTTTATGGCATCTGGTGAGTGATTTAGATGTCCTGTATAAAATTTACCTATGTATTTTTGAATTCCAAATCTGTAGTTGCTTCGAATATCAGGCACTATATGATCTACCATTCCTTAGATCGAAGCTCCATAATAATCATACCTAATTCAGCCAGCTCACACCAAGATTATGATATGCGAAGAAGGATTCAACAAGTTTCCTAATTGGACTTTGGGTCTATCTGTATTTGTATTTTGTTTGTGTTGAGTTTTTTTTTGATTTGTTGCATATTTATGTTGGGCTAGACCATTATCCATCTTTAGGGTTTAGACTCTAGAATAGAAACCAAGTTCAGGGGTTTCAAACATCCAAGGTGAAACTAGTTACTATGGATCATCATATGGATGTTGTGCCAGTACTGATGTGCCAGGATTCTATGGCACATTTGACGCCTTTAACTAAGAATACTCGCGAGTTTTCAAGCAACCCTTGTGGTTTTTGATGTTTTATATTATATTTGCAGGAAATGGAGACAAAGATAGAAAAGGAAGGAAATATGATCAAAGAGCTCCACTGGATAGGAGTGGTGGCTGGCCTGACTGGCCACCACACACTTGGTGGGCCATCAGCTAAGCCACCAAGTCTAGCAGCGATACTAGAAAATAGTGGTGGCTGGCATGACTGGCCACCACACACTTGGTGGGCCGTCAGCCAGGCCACCAAGTCTGGCAGCAATACTAGATAAGAGTGGTCGCTGGCATGACTGGCCACCACACACTTGGTGGGCCGTCAGCCAAGCAACCAAGTCTGGCAGCAAGACAGGATAAGAGTGGTGGCTGGCATGACTGGCCACCACACACTTGGTGGGCCGTCAGCCAAGCCACCAAGTCTGGAAGAAACACTCGATAGGAGTGGTGGCTAGCATGACTGGCCACCACACACTTGGTGGGCCATCACCCATGCCACCAAGATAAAGCAAAGGCAGCATACCCACTGGATAGTGGCAATGGCCACCCTGACGGCCAGTCACTCATGTGACGGTCTGTCAAGTGGGCCACCAAATACAAAGCGGGATTCTGAAAATTTTATTTTTGGACTTTATTTCCTAGACTACTATAAATACCCTGTGTTAGGGTCATTTTAATATTGATTACCCAATATTTTAAGCAACGTTTTGGACGACTTTTGGAGAGAAAAATACGACATAAACGTATTCTTCTTTTTCCTCCATTGTTCTTGGGATTTTGTCTTTCGTTCTTGGATAAATTGAAGCTTGTGTTTATATATCGTAAGAATCTCTTATTTATATCATGAATACTTTCATCTTCTCTTTCTTTGCTAGCATGATTGGCTAATTTCCCACAACTAGGGTTGTGGGAGCCATGACAAACGTAACAATATAGATTCCGAGTAGCGTAGGGTTCAATTTATATGTTGTCACGTTGTTAATCATTCGTTATTTACGTTTTCTAATAGTTGCAAACATTAGAACATACCTAGGTTTGATTTGCTTGAAAAAGAGATTAAAACCGAGAAATTTGATTAACTACGAGGATTCGAGACTACCAACTCTCGTCTTATGATTAATGCTGTAACTAGATTAATCTACTTGATGTTTAGGATTGAAATAAGAAATTTCACCTTTTCAAGTTCGAGAGAATTGAAAAGGAAATTCATCTATTTGGTTGAAAAACGTTTGGATGATACCATTAAGTCAATCACATCGTGATATACATATAGAAAGAACCCGGTTAAGCTTTGAGTCAAAATTGTTACGACGCCATGGTGAACACTTCCCTAGTTCATTCTCACATTGATTATAAACTCTTGAAAATTTGCTGCTTGTTAGTTAACTTGTGTGAATTTGACATTTAAATCCCCCCCAAATTACCGGAAACTATTGATTAATAGTCAAGTAATTTACTAACGACTTAATTTACACTTTATTACCTCTGGGATCGACCCAACCTCGGTTGGGTTCTATATTTGAAGACGACTGCTTATGATTCTTAATTTGAGGTGTAATTTGAGCATTATCAAATTTTGGCGCCGTTGCCGGAGAATACAGTTGTTTATTAAGTCCGGTGTGTTTATTTGACTCTTAGTCATATTTCCTGCTTTTACTTTTATTTTTTGTTTTTGTTTGTTACAGGGTACAGAGTTGTGCATGCCAAGTACCCAATGCTCGGGTGAACCAATATTACCCTACGACCCCGAGCTCGCAAGAACGCTAAGGCAAACCATGAATACACAACTGCAGGAGGCAGCAAGGCTCGCTGTAGAACAGCAGGCTCAACAGGCTCAGGATCACTTGAATGCTGAGGATATCGAGGATGATATTGCGTTAGATAGAGTTGGTGCTACGGGCGCCATTGTTCTTCCTCCCCTAGCGCCCGGGGCCAAGTTCAACATTACTAGCACAATGATTCAGCTGTTGAATTTGAGAGGATTGTTTCGTGGTGTGGCTGGTGATGACCCCAATAGGAACCTGATGAATTTTGTGAGCATCTGCAAGTCATTTGAATTATCGGGAATGAATCAAATGGCCATCAGGCTTAGGTTGTTCCCGCTGTCTCTGTCTGATGAAGCAGCGATGTGGTTGACTGAGCTAACTTCTGATTCTATAACAACCTTGGGAGAGTTGAAAGAAGCTTTCCTAGAAAGGTTCTTTCCTCCCTCTAGGATGATACAGTTGAGGGAAGAAATCAACAATTTCAGGCAACAACCTTATGAGGCCTTACATGAGACCTGGTTGCGGTTCAAGAAAAAGCTGACACAATGCCCAAACCATCAGTTGATCGACAATTTTTTGATGTAGACATTCTATAGGGCACTGAATTCGGCTACCAAGTCGCACTGGATAACGCAGCAGGTGGAGCATTTATGGGTCTCACTTTTATTGAGGCCATAACTATTTTGGACTGGCTCACCAAAACCAACAGGGCCTGGCATATATGGGATACAGAGGCAGCAGCTAGCACTTATACAGTTGGTATGTCAGCAGAGCAGCGCAGGAAGGAGGAAGAGCGGGACCAAAATATGGCCTATCTGAAAACGCAAATGGACCTACTGACAAAGCATTTGTTGTTAGGAGGTATTGAGAAAGTGAAAGTTGTGGGTTCCCAAAGTAGAGCAGGAGAGTCTGGGTCTGATGAAGAGGCCAATTATTTGGGTGGTTTCCAGGCTTATGGCCAATGAAACCAAGGTCGGAACAATTATTATTAAAAGCCGGGTTATAAGAGTCGAGAACAAGGTGATTGGAAGAGCAAAGACGATAGAGGTGGATTATACATACCACCTGGGAATTGTGACAAAGCTAGCAATGAGTCAGGGTTGTCCAAACTAGAAAATATGATGGCTAAGATGTTGTTGAAGGTAGAATCGACTGACTCCGGGGTAAATGAGATAAGGACTGAATTATCAGCAATGAGTCAGGCAGTGGATTCACATTCCACCTCGATCAAGCAATTAGAGCAGCAAGTAAGTCAAATCTTGGTGCCTCTAAATCAAAAGAAGACAGGTACCTTGCCGAGTGACACCATTCAAAACCCGAGGAATGACGGGAGTTGTATGGCGATCACTACGAGAAGTGGTAAAATATTATCGGAATCACATCCGGTAATTCAGACTCAGAAAGGTAATGTTGCTGAGGAAGATGAGTTAGTAGATGCTGAAAATATGGTCTATGAGGGTGTGAGGGTATCTGTTGAAAACCCCAATGTGGTACAGTATGCTACTCAAGTGCTCACAGATAAAAGCAAGGAAGTTGAAAAACTTCCAACTATGATGCCTCGGCCACCGCCCCCTTTCCCACAACGGTTGAAGAAGAAAGTGGAAGATAGCAAGTTCCTCAAGTTCATGACCATGCTCAAGCAGATATCAGTGAACATCCCACTGGTATACGCTCTTGAAAAAATGCTCGGATATGCCAACTTCATGAAGGACTTGATTACCAAGAAGAGGTCAGTGAGCTTTGAACCAGAAGATAACCTCCACCACTGCAGTGCTATTTCTTCAAGATCATTAGTGGAAAAGAAGGAAGATCCAGGTGCTTTTAGTGTTCCCTGTACTATTGGGAAATTCAACTTTGAAAAAGACTTATGTGATCTTGGTGCTAGCATCAACTTGATGCCACTAGCAGTCTATAAACAATTGGGTTTGGGAGCTCCCAAACCAACTACCATGAGGGTGTTAATGGCTGACCGTTCAGTAATGCGACAGGTGGGAATATTGTATGATGTGCTGGTAAAGATTGGTAAGTTTATATTCCCAGCTGACTTTGTTATCTTAGATTGCGAAGTGGATTTTAAAGTTCCCATAATCTTGGGACGACCATTATTAGCCACTGTAAGAGTGTTGGTCGACATGGAAAGAAAGGAACTGACATTCAGATTGAACAATGAATTGGTCAAGTTTGATTTGTGTAAATTGATGAAGCCACCAAGAGACATGAGGGTGGTCTCAGTTATCAATGTTATTGATGAAGCCCCTACGGATGTGTATATTGAGGAGAAGGGTTTTGTGGATACCCTAGCCGTTATGAGAATGATGTTGGGATCGCAAGAAGAGAAACCTACAGAGGAAGGCGGTGAGAACAAATCAAGGAAAAGAAAACACCGTAAGAGTACCAGCAAAGAAAAAGAGTTAGAATGAGTAAAGAAGTTGTCTCGACTAGCTGAGGAGCCGATAAAAGAGAAAGTTGGAGCTTAACAGGATGATGTCTCTTGCACCTATTCCAGGGATTGCTCCTGCTTTGGAGACCCTGGCGGTCTCCAACATCATGCCAGACTCCGAGTCCTATGGGCTTCACAGGTATTCCTTTATCTCGCAGTTTAGTTACCATATGTGTACATTGGGGACAATGCATGAAGTTAAGTTGAGGGTGTTGGGATACCTGTGAGTCTGTCACCACCAAGGGTTTTTGTTGCCATGTTTCTTTTCCCTCGGTGCACTATCTAGTAGAACCAGCATGTTTAGGTTGTCGTTTAATTTTTTTTATATTGTGTTGTGGTGTCTATAGCAAGCATGGATTTTTGAAAGTTGAACTAAAAGGAGCCCCCTCTAAAAAAGTTGATTTTGTACTTATGTTTGAAATGATTGACTGTTCTGGATCCTTGAATGTTATTGTGTGGTTGTGATTGTAATAATTATGCTTAAGTCGAGCTGTTGTTTTGATAGTTGGTAGTGGTATGGGTTCTTGGTGCCAAGTGCGTGTGAGCTTATTGTTATAAACTCTTACTCTGTGCATGCATCTAGAACTTTCCCAGTCTATTTTGTTGAGCTTGAATTTGGTTGCTTAGGAAAGGATCACAGGCCCTTTTTGTGTGCAGTCCACTTAGCCTAAAAGACTATCCAAGTGTAAATAACTCCTTTGATCCCTGTTTGAGCCAAAGTTGACTTTATTCTTTCGATAACCTTTTACCTTCCCCTTTTAACTCTGAATCTCTATTTTGGCCCTGGTCCCTCCTTGGACATTGTGCACCTCAACTCAGGAAATTATCCTAAGTTGAGGGTGGCTAATATAGAGGTACATGATAAGAAAAATGGGGTTAAGTTGACTGTGTTCTTCCGATAACCTCTTACCTTTCCCTTTTTAACTTTGAGTCTCTATTTTGGCCCTGGTCTCTCCTTGGACATCGTGCACCTTAACTCAGGCAATTAGCCTAAGTTGAGGGTGGATACTATAGAGGTACATGATAAGAAAGATGGGGTTGTGCTTAATTGGTTGTTGTTGGGGATAAAAAGTGCAGGTGTGTGCCAAATGAAAAGACAGAAAAAGAACTAAAAAGAAGTGAAAAAGAAAGAAAAAGAGTTATCATGTTAAAAAGGACACACCTGTAGCAAGAAATAAAGAAATCAAAGGTGATTACGACTGGATGGAAAAAGGTTGAATGGAAATTATAGGTCGATGATTACAAGGACGGTTTAGCCACTATTCCCTAAATGTATCCTACCTTCACCTGAAGCCTCATTACAAGCCAAAACAAGTCTTGTAGTGATCCTGAGTGGCTTTCTGAAAAACTGAAATAGAATAGCAAGGGCAAGCTTATGGCATTGCATGTGCATTGTTTGAAATCGTTTGTGAGTGTGAGGGCCTTACCTAGTCCCAAATCTTGTGTGTAGGACTTCTTTGTGATGAGGGAACCGAGATTTTTGTATTATCTATTGATTGGTTGGATAGCTGTTGTGTGTGTATGTAGAATATTCTATCATATTGAAATGACATGTTTGGATCCTTGCAAGTTAGCATTTCATACATTTGTGTGCTACCGGGGGGCTTGATTTAAATTTAATAAACTGTTGAATGGCCATGATTTGCTATGTGTTTGTATTCTTAGCTGAGTCGTCATTTTTTCTTTGTTGTTATATTGCTTGAGGACAAGTGAATGTTTTAAGTTGAGGGTGTTGATGTGCCGGGATTCATGGCACATTTGACGCCTTTAACTAAGAATACTCGCGAGTTTTGAAGCAACCCTTGTGGTTTTTGATATTTTATTTTATATTTGCAGGAAATGGAGACAAAGATAGAAAAGGAAGGAAATATGATCAAAGAGCTCCACTGGATAGGAGTGGTGGCTGGCATGACTGGCCACCACACACTTGGTGGGCCGTCTGCTAAGCCACTAAGTCTGGCAGCAATACTAGATAAGAGTGGTGGCTGGCATGACTAGCCACCACACACTTGGTGGGCTGTCAGCCAGGCCACCAAGTCTGGCAGCAACACTGGATAAGAGTGGTGGCTGGCATGACTGGCCACCACACACTTGTTGGGCCGTCAGCCAAGATGCCAAGTCTGGCAGCAATACTGGATAAGAGTGGTGGCTGGCATGACTGGCCACCACACACTTGTTGGGCAGTCAGCCAAGCCACCAAGTCTGGCAGCAACACTGGATATAAGTAGTGGCTGGCATGACTGGCCACCACACACTTGGTGGGCCGTCACCCAGGCCACCAAGATGAAGCAAAGGCAGCATACCCACTGGATAGTGGCGACGGCCACCCTGACGGCCAGTCACTCATATGACGGTCTGTCAAGTGGGCCACTAAATACAAAGCGAGATTCCGAAAATTGTATTTTTGGACTTTATTTCCTAGACTACTATAAATACCCTGTGTTAGGGTTATCTTAATATTGATTACCCAATATTTTAAGAAACGTTTTGGACGACTTTTGGAGAGAAAAATATGACAAAAATGTATTCTTCTTTTTCCTCCATTGTTCTTGGGATTTTGGCTTTCGTTCTTGGATAAATTGAAGCTTGTGTTCATATATCGTAAGAATCTCTTATTTATATCATGAATACTTTCATCTTCTCTTTCTCTGCTAGCATGAGTGGCTAATTTCCCACAACTAGGGTTGTGGGAGCCATGGAAAAAGTAACAATATAGATTCCGGGTAGCGTAGGGTTCAATTTATATGTTGTCACGTTGTTAATCATTCGTTATTTACGTTTTCTAATGGTTGCAAACATTAGAACATACCTAGGTTTGATTTGCTTGAACAAAGAGATTAAAACCGGGAAATTTGATTAACTACGAGGATTCGAGACTACCAACTCTCGTCTTATGATTAATGTTCTAACTAGATTAATCTACTTGAGGTTTAGGATTGAAATAAGAAATTTCACCTTTTCATGTTCGAGAGAATTGAACAGGAAATTCATCTATTTGGTTGAAAAACGTTTAGATGATACCATTAATTCAATCACATCGTGATATACATATAGAAAGAACCCGGTTAAGCTTTGAGTCAAAATTGTTACGACGCCATGGTGAACACTTTCCTAGTTCATTCTCACATTCATTATAAACTCTTGAAAATTTGCTTCTTGTTAGTTAACTTGTGTGAATTTGACATTTAAATCCCCCCCAAATTACCAGAAACTATTGATTAATAGTCAAGTAATTTACTAATGACTTAATTTACACTTTATTCCCTGTGGGATCGACCCCAACCTCGGTTGGGTTCTATATTTGGCGACGACCGCTTACGCTTCTTAATTTGAGGTGTAATTTGAGCGTTATCAAGTACCACTTGCTGCTCCACCAGTTGTGGCTAGCCGGTGATAATAGTATAAGAGCATCAGATGTTTGAACACTTCATTAGAATGGGTCCTTCTTATTTCGGTGGTACACCTGAAGAGGATGATAATGAGTGTATGGTCAATTATTATAAGAGGTTGTATAACCTTGATTTAGGTAAGTCACATCGAATGGACTACTCTAGTTTTGAGATGACAGAGTCGGTGAAGTAGTTATGGAGGTGTGATCTTAATATTAGGCCAGCTAGGTCCCCTCCTATGCCTTAGACAGTTTTATAAGGCCTTTTTAGGGAACTATGTTCCTCATAGCATAAGGGAGAGTGAGAGAGACCAGTTTGATGATCTTGAGCAGGGTACTATGATTGTTATTGAGTACGGGACCTGGTTCAATATAGTGGATCAACATGTATTAATAAGTATATCTATAGAGGAAGACAAAATCATGAAGTTTCTGTATAGGTTGATTACTCCTCTCCATTAGCACTGAGCATCTAATAACTACTGGTGCAATATCTTAGCAGGTGATTGATTATTCTAAGAGTATTAAGCTGATTCATCATTGTGACTATAGAGGCATCTATAAGAAGGTTTGTAGACGTGGTAGTTCAGTGATTCACCATCCTAAGATGAGAACTTTAGGTAAGGGTCACCATTATCAGGCTAGAAATCCCATAGATACGACATTACAAACTTTTAGTGGTAGTTATTTTGGTTCTAGTAGTTAGGGTAGCCAGAGTTTAGGTTAGATATCTAAAGTTTCTCATTCTAGGTTCTCAAGTCATGATGGATACTC
The DNA here is from genome assembly GCA_003996215.1 of Jaltomata sinuosa. Lineage (NCBI taxonomy): Eukaryota > Viridiplantae > Streptophyta > Magnoliopsida > Solanales > Solanaceae > Jaltomata > Jaltomata sinuosa. Next base: position 98,452 of record QJPP01005314.1, on the reverse strand, counting down.
TAGTTCGTCAAAACCATCACAGTTCCCTTATGCTAGAAGAAGGTGTTCTCACATTCAGACTTATCGGGTAACGACACCACCAACAAGAGGATGTGCTAGTTCTCAGGGTGATAAAGGTTGAGTTTAGATAGGCCATAGGTTGGTTGTGGAGGTACATATGTTCAAGAGAAGATGTAGTCAATGTTATACTTTTTCAGGTTGACTAGAGACTATGGCCCCATATGGAGTTATTACAGGTACTATTTCAGTTTTCCATTGACCAACTTTGGTGTTATTTGATCCTAGATCAACTTATTTATATGTGTTTGACTATTTTACTATACACCTTGATATGATGTGTGATTCCCTAGTATTTCCCATTCGTCTTTCTATTTCTATAGGTGATTCATTAGTAGTGGATTGAGTGAATCGATCTTGTGTTGTGTCTTTGTTAGGGTATGACACTTAGGTGGATCTTATTATTCTTCATATGGTGGATTTCAATGTAATTTTTAGTATGGATTGCTTTTCTTCTTATTATGATATCTTGGACTGTCATGCCAAGACCATACTTTAGTTATGCCTGGTATTCCTTATTTGGTTTGGAAGGGTATGGTTAGCCATGCCTCAAAGAAGGTGATTTCATTTTTGAAGGAAAAGTGGATGGTAGAGAAATGGTGTTTGGCTTGCTTAGCACATATTTGGAAACCAGAATTAACACTTCATCACTTGAATCAGTTCTTTTGGTGAGTGAGTTTATTGAGGTCTTTCTGACAATTCCACTAGACATAAATATCGATTTTTGCATTAACTTAGTGTCGAGCTCTAAGACCAGTTCCATTCCACCCTAAAGGATTGCTTCAACAGAGTTAAATAAATTAAAAGAGAATTTGCAGGATATGTTGACTAAGGGGTTCATTTGACCTAGTGTTTCCCCTTTAGGTGCTCCTATCTTATTTATGAAAAAGAAGAATAATTTTATGCAAATGTGTATTGATTATCTATAGTTGAACAATGTGACTATAAAGAATAAGTATCTGATCCCACGTATTGATAATTTTTTAATCATCTTCAGGGTGATTTAGTGTTCTCAAAGATTGACTTGAGATTGAGCTACATCAGTAAAATATCAGGGCTTCAAACATTCCTAAGACTACTTTTAGGACTCATTATGGCCACTATGAGTTCCTTGTCATGTCCTTTGGATTGAAAAATGCTCCAGAAATATTTATGAAGTTAATGAATAGGGGTGTTTTGGCCTTCTGGATTTATTTATGATTGTGTTCATAGATGACATCTTGATTTACTCCGAGAGTAGGGAAGAGTATGAGAAGCATTTGCGGATTGTGCTTCAGACCTTAAAGGACAAGTAGTTGTATGCAACGTTCTCCAAGAGAAATTTTTGGATTTAGTTCATGTTGTTCTTGGGGCATATGGTATCCAATGATAGGACTATAGTGGATCCAAAGAAGACTGAGACAATTTGGGATTTGGCTAGGCTCACTTCACTTGATGATATTTAGAGATTTGTTGGGTTAGCTGGGTACTATAGGCGATTCATGGAGGGTTTTTCTTTCATCAAATATCCTTTGACCAAATTGACTCTTAAAAATGTGGCTTTCAAGTGGATTGATTAGTGTGAAGCAAGCTACAAAAAGCTTAAATCTATATTGACTTCTGCTCAGATTTTGACTTTATCAGTAGAGTGTAATGACTTGTTTCATCATTATGGGTAAGATTTTCATGCGAAGAAATGAGTTAGAAAAATTTAGGGTTTGGAAGTTGGAAATTTTAGGCTACGCTAGTCTCAAATGGTTTCAAAGCAAAGTATGGTCTAGGGTAATCCGATAAAGGATTGGGTAAAATGTTTTAGGTTGAGCTAGTTTTTCTGTTAGCTAAGGCGTTAAGGAGTTCGGGGGACTTTTCAAAAGTGGATTTGGGTGAGTAGAACTCTCGATTTCAAGGGGTATTTTTCCACAGTATCTTTACTATTTGTTACTTTAGCTGTGAATGCTAGTTTTATTTAATGCAACTGGTTTTAAGCTGCTAGTTTTGCTAAATGTTGGTTGATTTATTGGTTCTCTCATATGGGGTTTGGATGGGTTCCACTCGCCACGGTTTAGGTCGTGATAAAGAGGGCGATGGATTTACTATGTATTATGATGCTTCTAGGATTGGCTTTGGGTGTGTGCTGATGCAGAAAGTTAAGGTTATTGCATATGCTTTTAAGCAGCTAAAAGTGCACGTAAAGAACTACTCCACTCATAATTTGGAGTTAGAAGTTGTAGGGTTTTCTTTGAAGATTTTGAGGCATTACTTGTCACTACCTGAGTCTACACCCTAGACATAACACAATGCTTAGGACCACAAGTGATCCAAGCTAACCCATGGAATGGCATAATACTTGATCATTCTGTAAACATAAGATTGAGCAGAAGCAAAACTGAAATAAATAAGTGGTGTAACAATCTGAATAAATTCTAAAATAAACTAAGTCTGACCAATGGTACTAGACTAAAACAAGTTGAAATGTTTGACTCTACGTCTGAAAGCATCTACTACTGATGAGCTACTGGGACAAGCCCTCAGCTAACTCTAAAATACTAAAGACTAAAATAAACTAAAAGGAAGCATCATAAAAGTCCATCCTGGGATGATGAGGACTTACCACTGGTAGTCGCTGAGGTGGCACCGAATCATACTAGTTGTGATGCAAAGACTGAGTGCCTCAACCTGCATCATGATAAGATGCAACACAAGTAGTATGCAATTACTACTTCAAATATACTGTGCATGTGGGATATGCAAGCTAAAGATAACTGAATATGCTAAAATACTGAACATTTGTACAAATGCAAACTAAATCTGTAGTACAATGGCCTAAATCATTAGATGCATAAAATCTAAAATGCATGATTATTCTTAAAAGACATAGTGAAAAGCAGTAAAACCTGAGTGTAATTTTGCGGGAGAGTATATTAACTAACATAAACCACATGAGCCAAATATGAAGTCTTCTGTATACGCCTTATCAAGAGGACCCAATATACCTTGAGAGGGTATAGAGGCATGACTGACGTGATCACTAATATAAGGCCCAACTGAGGGGCTATGAAGACCTATGGTGGCAAGTAGTTCTGGGACTTTGGGTGAAACTGGAGACCTAGTCCAAATCGGTGCTAAGTACTACTTCCAAACTAAATACTGATAGCTCATTTAAAACTAAAGTTTTGAAAGATCGGTCAGAACTTAACTAATCAGAAACCATTTTTTGAAAAAGCTGTAGATTAAAAATTCACTAAGTTCTTGTTTAAAACTTAATACCAATACCCTGAGCTAAATTCTGAAGAAAAGCCAAAATACTTACAATTTTATGCTAAATTCTTGACTTCTCAAATCCTTATAAAAGTCCATGCAACTTAATTAAACTATGATATAAATTATTTTAAAACAAGATACAAATCATGTAGAAATCATAAGGACTAAATTCTACAAAAGACTGTATGGTAGGGTAAGAACCTTAGCTTCATAAAACCATAAAATAAGTACAGAAGTCTTAGATTTTGGGCATAAGGGAGAACTAAACCCTTAATGAATACCCACATACCTGGTAGTAGAAGAATCTTGAAGTAGAATTGAAGTTTTAAGATTTGGAGAAGAAATCCCTAACCCTGGAGTCTGAGGAAACCTTTCTTTTCTTTATGAAGTTTGATTGATAAAATAAGGGGAAATAATCTAAGTCTAAATAAAACCCCTCCTAAAATAGGCCTAAAACAACTTAGTATAGGATTTAAAAGAATAGGAGAAGTCTAAAATACCACTGGGATCAAAACATAAAAACTATAAAAAATTCTTGGAATAGGGTTCTACAACTAGGAATCATGGTCTGTGGTTCATTCCATGAGCCATGGAACAAGCTCGTGGTTCCCTGGAAAATTATTAAGCTGAAGGCTTGAGTTCCATGTGGGCAAACCATGGATCATGGACTATTCCACGGTCCGTGAAAACTTTTCGTGTTTATCACGCTTTTGCCAGGTCTCTGGTCTGAGTTCACTGGTGGAGTCCATGGCTTATGATATGTTCCACGGTTCATGGATCCACCTCGTGGACCTGGACCAAGTTGGGAGGCCTCAGTATGAGTTTCATGAGCATAGTGCAAGGCTCATAGACTGTTCCACGGATCGTGGAACCTATTGTCACTTTGATAACTTTGCACTTAGATTTCTGGTCTAGTTCTTAGCTTAGAATTTTTAGGGTGCTACAATATCTACCCCTTAGGATCATTCATCCTCAAATGATGAATAAGAAAGCTGAGATGGATTTATGAGACATGCATGATATTAGAAATATAAGAACAACTGATAGAACATGAAACTAAGGAGAATACTAACGAGGAAACTGAAGATACTAAAGAGGAAACTTGTAATGATTGGGTAAGTCATTATGGGTAAACCAATCGTGCCAAGCGTTAGAGTCAGAAAACTCCGGGTTTGGGAGTTTGAAATTATAGGCTAGGCTAGCCTCGGCCAATTTTGGAGCGAGGTAGAGTCTAGGGAAATTTGGGTAAAAATGGATTTAGGTGTCTTCGATTAAGCTAGTTTTCCGCTTAGCCAAGACATAAAGAAGTCCGGGGGACTTTTTGGAATCACTTTTGGGTTAGTAGAACTCCTGGAATCGCATTTGATGTGAAAAGGTTGTTTCAGGCATCGGGAAAACCAAGTGTGTTATGAAATGGCCAAAACTGGCAGATTTCTGAACATTCGGTTCATGACGAGGACTGTCAGGCACGATAGTGTCACCGCTATAGCGGCAGTAAAGGGGCGGTCAACTCACTTAAGACCTCTATAGCGGCAGATGACCGCTATAGCGGGATCGCTATAATGGTGCGGGGGCTGCTATATGATACGCCCAAATTACAACTCCAATTACAAAGCGTAAGCAGTCGTCGTCAAATATAGAACCCAACTAAGGTTGGGGTCGATCCCACAGGGAATAAGGTGAAAAATTAAGTCGTTAGTGAATTAAATGACTAGTAATCAATAGTTTCCGGTAAATTGGGGGGGTTTGTGTGAACAATATTTGATCAAAGCAAATAATAATGTACAATTAATAATCAATATGAGAGTGAACTAGGGAAGTGTTCACCATGGCGTTGTAACAATTTTGACTCAAAGCTTAACCGGGTTCTTTCTATATGCATATCACGATGTGATTGAATTAATGGTATCATCTAAACGTTTCTCAACCAAATAGACGAATTTCCTTTTCAATTCTCTCGAACTTGAAAAGGTGAACTTTCTTATTTCAATCCTAAACATCAAGTAGATTAATCTAGTTACAACATTAATCATAAGACGAGAGTTGGTAGTCTGGAATCCTCGTAGTTAATCAAATTTCCCGGTTTTAATATCTTTGCTCAAGCAAATTAAACCTAGGCATGTTCTAATGTTTGCAACCACTAGAAAACGTACATAACAAATGATTAACAACGTGACAACATATAAATTGAACCCTACGCTACCCGGAATCTATATTGCTACTTTTGCCATGGCTCCCACAACCCTAGTTGTGGGAAGTTAGTTGCTCATGCTATTAGGGAAAGAGAAGAAAATAATATTCATAATAAAGAGAAAAGATTCTTACGATATATGAACACAAGCTTCAATTATCCAAGAACAAGAAGCTAAAATCCCAAGAACGATCAAGAAGAAGAAGAACAACGAATTGTGTCATGTTTTCCTCTCAAAAAGTCGCTCAAAAATATCCTAAAACTATTGGGTAATGAATAATTAAAATAACCCTAACACAGGGTATTTATAGCAGTCCAGGAAATAAACCCAAAAATAGAATTTTCGGAATCCGCTTACAACTTGGCGGCCCACCTTGATGGACCATCACACGTGTGACTGGCCGTCAGGGTGGCCGTCGCCACTAGGCAGCGAGGCTGCCCAACTTGGTGGCCCACCTGACGGACCGTCACATGTGTGACTGGCCGTCAGGGTGACTGTCACCACTAGGCAGTGAGGCTGCCCAACTTGGTGGCCCACCTGACGGACCATCACATGTGTGACTGGCCGTCAGGGTGGTCGTCGCCACTAGGCAGTGAGGCTGCCAGGCTTGGTGGCCTGGGTGACGACCCACCAAGTGCGTGGTGGCCAGTCATCCTGGCCGTCACTCTTATCCAGAGGGCTCTTTTGATCGTATTTCCTTCCTTTTCTATGTTTGTCTCTATTTCCTGCAAATATAACATAAAAACATCAAAAGCGACGATGGTTGCTTGAGAACTCACGATTATTCTTAGTTTAAAGGAGTCAAATGTGCCTTAGAATGGCGGAACATCAACACCCTCAACTTAAAACGTTCGCTTGTCCTCAAGCAACATGACAACAAACACAAAAAAGGACGACTCAACTAAGAAAACAAACACGTGTCACTAGCAAATCATGGCCATTCAACAGCTTATTCAATTTAAATCAAGCCACCCCACCTGTAGTACACAAATGTATGAAACGCTAACTTGCAAGGATCCAAACATGTCATTCCGATATGATAGAATATTCTACATACACACGCGCAGCTATCCAAATAGTCAATAGATAATACAGAAATCTTGGTGCCCTCACCACAAAGAAGTCCCACACACAAGATTTGGGACTAGGTAAGGCGCTCACACTCACAAATAATTTCAAATAGTGCGCATGAGATGCCATAAGCTTGCCCTTGCTATTTTATTTCAGCTTTTCAGAAAGTCGCTAAGGATCACTACAGGACTTATTTTGGCTTGTAATGAGGCTTCGGGTGCAGGTAGGGTATGTTTAGGGAATAGCTACTAAACCCTCCTTCGACTCACCGACCTACTATTTCTAATTAACTTTACTTCGTCCATCCTTATTCACTTTTTTATTCCCTTCTTTCTAGCTACAGGTGCGGCCTCTTTATTTTGACAATTCTTTTTCATCTCTTTTTCGTTTCTTTTTCTTTATTTTAGTAGGCACACACCCGTAATTTTCATTCTATCCACAACCAATCTTATCCATCCTATCTTTCTTATCATTTACCTCTATAGTAGCCACCCTTAACTTAGGCTGATTGCCAGAGTTGAGGTGCACGATGTCCAAGGAAGGACCTGGGCCAAAATAGGGATTCAAAGTTAAAAAGAAACGGTGACAGGTTATCAAAAGAATAGGGTCAATTATGGCTCAAACAGGGATCAAAGAGATTATTTACATTTGGACGGTCTTATAGGCTAAGTGGACTGCACACAAAAAGGGCCTGTGATCCTTTCCTAAGCAACCAACTTCAAGCTTAACAAAATAGACCGGGCAAGTTCTAGATGCATGCACAGAGTAAGAGTTTATAACAATACGCTCACACACACTTGGCACCAAGATACCATACCACTACCAACTATCAAAACATCAGCTCGGCTTAAGCATAACTATTACCATCACATTCATTAAATGACATTCAAGGATCCAGAAAAGTCAATCATTTCAAACATACGTATAAAATCAACTTTTTCAGAGGGGGCTCCTTTTAGTTCAAAAAGCCATGCTTGCTATAGCCACTAGAAAACAACATTTAAAATGAAAACCTAAACATGCCGGTTCTACTAGATAACACACCGGAGGGAAAAGAAACACGACAACAAAAACCCTCAGTAGTGTAAGACTCACAGGTACCCCACAAACACCCTCAACTTTGACTCATGCATTGTTCCTAATGCATACATGTGGAAGCTAAAACTATGAGAGAAAGCCATACCTGTGAAGCCCATAGGACTCAGAGTCTGGCATGATGTTGGAGACCGCCAGGGACTCCAAAGCAGGCAAAATCGATGGAATAGGTGCAAGCTACACCATCCTATTGAGCTTCAACTTTCTCTTTTATCGGCTCCGCATCTAGTCGCGACAACTTCTTTACTCTTTCTAACTCTTTTCCTTTGCTGGTTTTCTTGCGGTGTTTTCTTTTCCTTGATTTGTTCTCACCGCCTTCCTCTGTAGGTTTCTCTTCTTGTGATCGCAGCATCATTCGCATAACAGCTAGAGTCTCGACACAACCCTTCTCCTCACTATGCACATCCGTAAGGGCTTCATCAACAACATTTATAACCGAGACCACTCTCATGTCTCTTGGTGGCTTCATCAATTTACACGCATCAAACTTGACCAATTCATTGTTTAATCTGAATGTCAGTTCATTTCTTTCCATGTTGACCAACACTCTTGCAGTGGCTAACAATGGTCGTCCCAAGATTATGGGAACTTCAAAGTTCACTTCGCAATCTAATATCACCAAGTCATCCAGGAATATAAACTTACCAACCTTTACCAGCACATCAGGCAATATTCCCACCGGTCGCTTTACTGAACGGTCAGCCATTAACACCCTCAAGGTAGTTGGTTTGGGCGCTCCCAAACCCAATTGTTTATAGACTGCCAGTGGCATCAAGTTGATGCTAGCACCAAGATCACACAAGGCTTTTTCAAAGTTGAATTTCCCAATAGTACAGGGAACAGTAAAAGCACCTGGATCTTCCTTCTTTTCCACTAACGATCTTGACGAAATAGCACTGCAGTGGTGGAGGTCATCTTCTGGTTCAAAGCTCACTATCCTCTTCTTGGTAATCAAGTCCTTCATGAACTTGGCATATCCGGGCATTTGTTCGAGAGCGTCCACCAATGGGATGTTCACTGATATCTGCTTGAGCATGGTCATGAAATTTAGGAATTTGCCATCTTCCACTTTCCTCTTCAAACGTTGTGGGAAAGGAGGCAGTGGCCGAGGCATCATAGTTGGAAGTTTTTCAACTTTCTTGCTTTTATTCGAGGGCCTTTTCGTACCATCTTCTACCACATTTTCATCTGCATCATCACCTTTCTGAGTCTGAATTACTGGATGTGATTCCGATAATATTTTACCGCTTCTTTTAGTGATCGCCATACAGCTTGCGTCATTCCTCGGGTTTTGAATGGTGTCGCTCGGCAAGGTCCTGGTCTTCCTTTGATTTAGAGACGCCGAGATTTGACTCACTTGCTGCTCTAATTGCTTGATCAAAGTGGAATGTGAATCCACTACCTGACTCATTGATGATAATTCAGTCCTCATCTCCTTTACCCCGGCGTCAGTAGATTCCACCTTCAGCAGCATCTTAGCCATCATGTTCTCTAGTTTGGACGTCCCTGTCTCGATGCTAGTTTTTTCCTGATTACCAGGTGGTATATACAACCCACCTCCATCAGTTTTATTCTTCCAGTTCCCCTGATCACGGTATCTGTAGCCAGCTTTTTCATAGTAGTTGTCCCTCTGATAGTTCCGACCTTGGTTTCCCTGACCATTGGCCTGGAAACTACCCAAATAATTTGCCTCCTCATCAGGTTCAAACTCTGCTGCTCTACCTTGGGAACCCACAGCTTTCACTTTCTCAATACCTCCTGACAACAAATGCTTTGTCAGTAGGTCCATTTGCGTCTTCAGATGGGCCATATCTTGGTTCCGCTCTTCCTCCTTCCTGCGCTGCTCTACTGACATACCAACTGCATAAGTGCTAGCTTCTACCTCTGTATCACATGTATGCCAGGCCCTGTTGGTTTTGGTGAGCCTGTCCAAAATAGTTGTGGCCTCAATAAACATGAGTCCCATAAATGCTCCACCTGCTGCGTTATCCAATGTCGGCTTGGTAGCAAAATTCAATGCCCTATAGAACGACTGCATCAAAAAATCTTCTGTCAACTGATGGTTTAGGCATTGTGTCAGCTTTTTCTTGAACCGCAACCAAGTCTCATGTAACGCCTCATGAGGTTGTTGTCTGAAGTTGCTAATTTCATCCCTCAACTATATCATCCTAGAGGGAGGAAAGAACCTTTCTAGGAAAGATCCTTTCAACTCTCCCCAGGTGGTGATAGAATCGGGGGTTAGCTCTATCAACCATAATGCCGCCTCATCAGACAGGGACAGCGGAAACAACCTGAGCCTGATCGCTGTCTGACTTACTCCAAGAAATTCGAACGACTTGCAGATACCCACGAAATTCATCAGGTGTCGGTTTGGATCATCACCAGCAACACCACGGAACACTCCTCTCAAGTTCAACAGCTGAATCATTGTGCTAGTAATGTTGAACTTGGCCCCGGGAGCTAGCGGAGGAAGCGCAATGGCACCTGTATCACCAACTCCATCCAAGTCGATATCCTCATCATTCAAGTGATGCTGAGCCTGTTGTTCTGCAGCGAGCCTTGCTGCCTCCTCCTGTTGTACATTCATGGTTTGCCTTAGCGTTCTTGCAAGCTCAGGGTCGTAGGGTAATATTGGTTCACCCGAGCGTCGGGTATTCGTCATGCACAACTATGTACCCTGTAACAAACAAAAACAACAAATAAAAGTAAAAGAAGGAAATATGACTAAGAGTCAAATAAACACACCGGACTTAATAAACAACCGTATTCCCCGGCAACGGCGCCAAAATTTGATACGCCCAAATTACAACTCCAATTACGAAGCATAAGCGGTCGTCATCAAATATAGAACCCAACTAAGGTTGGGGTCGATCCCACAGGGAATAAGGTGCAAATTAAGTCGTTAGTGAATTAAATGACTAGTAATCAATAGTTTTCGGTAAATTTGGGGGGTTTGTGTGAACAATATTTGATCAAAGCAAATAATAATGTACGATTAATAATCAATATGAGAGTGAACTAGGGAAGTGTTCACCATGGCGTTGTAACAATTTTGACTCAAAGCTTAACCGGGTTCTTTCTATATGCATATCACGATGTGATTGAATTAATGGTATCATCTAAAAGTTTCTCAACCAAATAGACGAATTTCCTTTTCAATTCTCTCAAACTTGAAAATGTGAACTTTCTTATTTCAATCCTAAACATCAAGTAGATTAATCTAGTTACAGCATTATTCATAAGACGAGAGTTGGTAGTCTCGAATCCTCGTAGTTAATCAAATTTCCCGGTTTTAATATCTTTTCTCAAGCAAATTTAACCTAGGCATGTTTTAATGTTTGCAACCACTAGAAAACGTAAATAACGAATGATTAACAACGTGACAACATATAAATTGAACCCTACGCAACCCGGAATCTATATTGCTACTTTTGCCATGGCTCCCACAACCCTAGTTGTGGGAAGTTAGTTGCTCATGCTATTAGGGAAAGAGAAGAAAATTATATTCATAATAAAGAGAGAAGATTCTTACGATATATGAACACAAGCTTCAATTATCTAAGAACAAGAAGCTAAAATCCCAAGAACGATCAAGAAGAAGAAGAACAACGAATTGTGTCATGTTTTCCTCTCAAAAAGTCGCTAAAAAATATCCTAGAACTATTGGGTAATGAATAATTAAAATAACCCTAACACATGGTATTTATAGCAGTCCAGGAAATAAACCTAAAAATAGAATTTTCGAAATCCGCGTATAACTTGGCGGCCCACCTTGACGGGCCATCACTTGTGTGACTGGCCGTCAGGGTGGCCGTCGCCACTAGGAAGTGAGGCTGCCCAACTTGGTGGCCCACCTGACGGACCATCACATGTGTGACTAGCCGTCAGGGTGGCCGTCGCCACTAGGCAGTGAGGCTGCCCAACTTGGTGGCCCACCTGACGGACCATCACATGTGTGACTGGGCGTCAGGGTGGCCGTCGCCACTAAGTAGTGAGGCTGCCAGGCTTGGTGGCCTGGGTGATGGCCTACCAAGTGCGTGGTGGCCAGTCATCCCGGCCATCACTCTTATCCAGAGGGATCTTTTGATCGTATTTCCTTCCTTTTCTATGTTTGTCTCCATTTCCTGCAAATATAACATAAAAACATCAAAAGCGATGACGGTTGCTTGAGAACTCACGATTTTTCTTAGTTTAAAGGAGTCAAATATGCCGTAGAATGGAGGCACATCACTATAGCGGGCCGACGGGTTTTTAATGCAGAAATAGCTCTCAAAACATTCAATTTTTACAGGTTTGTTTTGGAAAAGTGCTGGGCAAATTTCAGGTGATTATCTTCATTCCTCCGCCAAAAATCTTTCCTAAGGTAAAGTTTTTGTTCCCCACACTTTGTAATACATTTCCTATGCGGTAGAATTGCTAGGAGGGCAATTGGGGAAAGGTTGGGATGACCTAGGGATGATGGAATTTGGGGAAGACGGGGGTTCCCAAACATGTATGTTCTTGGGTGTTGATTTAAGTACATTAAAATGATCATAGGTTGTTTAATTTCCTTTTTTTTCCATAAACAATTATAAGACTAGGAGAATTAACGGTGGAAAGCCCGGGAAAAAGGGTGGAATGATCATGGGTGGCCTGGGGTTTGGGGATTTGGTATAATCCGGGTATTGTATAGGTCTGTATGTTAATTGTATGTATTATGTGTTATTTTTAGACCAAGAACGCGAGAGGAATCCAGAACACGGGAAAGCTCAGGTTGAATAGAGCTTGGATCATTTCAAGGTAGGTGATGGCTTTCGTATTTTAGCGAATGCGTATATTCATTGTACTCATTGTCTAAGTAATTGTGTGCATTACATTGCTTAGGGGAATTGTGTGGAATATCTAAATTTGGTTTACAGTCTATGTTTGAATGGTGTTTACTTGTTGGCTTTACAAGTTGTGTTGTGTTCACATATTGACTGTGGTTGTTGACATAACATTTGGCTCGGGTACCATGCCTGGTATGGGTATAACACATGGTTGGCATGGGTACCACGCCTGGTATGGGTATAACATTCGGTTGGCACGGGTTCCACGCCTGGTACGAGTTTACTTTATTGCATATTGCATGGTGATTTTTGTATTACATTGATTGTTATTAGTCCGTGTGTGGACCGGGTTGTTTTACTTAATGTGATACTTAATATTGGTTCCGTGAGTGTATCGGGTTGTTATTGAAAAGTGCTATTGATAGGTGGTCCTCAAGTGGCCGGGAACTATTGTATGACTACTGAGTTGGTCTTGGCTTAGGCCGGGTTGAACAATTACTTGTGGTATTGTCTAGAGGGGATTCCAGGGTGGGTCCGGGCTAGACGGTAAGGTATGGTTATGGTTTCTTATTGGTGGAATAGAACTGTAAGAGATGGATTCATGCGGTAACAAGCTAGGTAGAGACCTGTAGTCTAGAGATGCCTGTGATATTTGTTGCATGTTTTCCATACTTGTTACTGAATTTTGCGTACTACTTATACACTGTTTTCTTGAATACTGGCTGATGATCCTACCAGTACCCAGTGGTGGTGTACTGATACTTCACTTGTCTTTCTTTTGGTAAGTACAGGAAATTTTTCAGCGGTTGAGACGAGACCTCAGATTTAGCACCAACGTTTCCGATCTTCAAGGGTGAGCTGTCGATTCGAGTTACCTTGGGATTATCATTAGAGTTTTAGTCCATTTGTTCGGAATTAAAAACTATTTCTTATTTTGTTTGGGGTTGTATCCCCGTACTCTAGATTTGGTATTGATGTTTGGTACGATAACTTTCAGTTCCTAGGTGGAATTTTCCGCAGATAATTAATTATGATAAGTTTTTGAGTAATTGATCTTATTTTCATTGCTAGTTTACTTTTATGCTTGTTGGTTTTAGGCTGTTAGTCTAGGCAAGGGAGAAACTCTATTGATTCGCTCATCCGGGGGTTGGATGGGTGCCACTCATGATGGGTTGGGTCGTGACAAAGATGGTATCATAGCCTAGGTTCGTTGATCTCGTTGTACCAAACAGGTCTAGTAGAGTCTTGAGGAACGGTGCGGAGACATCCGTACTTTTCTTCGAGAGGCTACAAGGCTTTAGGAAAAACTCTCTTCTTCTTTTCCTTCGTGCTATAACTCGATTCCAATTGGTATCCGGTGATACAAATTGGTATCTAACTTCATTCACTCTTCTGTCCACAGATGGTTACTACCAGGAATAATGGAGCAAGGCCAGCGGTCCCAGTAGTGGGCCCAACAGTTCGCGACAGAGGTAGGAAAAGGGGCAGGGGATGTGCTGGAGCCGCACCCGCCAGGGGTGGGGCTCGAGATGCTACTGTTGCACGTGAGGTAACCCCTCCCCCACCTCAGGATCATGTGGCAGAAGAGGTGGAAGTGGTTGTGGAAGATGAAGGAGCTCAAGAGGAGGCTGCACCAGTTAGGGGTGCAGGCCTTCCTACTATGACACCGAAAGCTTTTAAGCTGGCGTGGGATATTCTGAGTGGGTTGGTTGGTGCTGGAGCCATACCTGTAGGTTATGCAAATCAGGCTTTGGATACTCAGCCAACAGTTACTACAGTGCCAAGGATGGATGCAACTTCGAGCACAAATGATCTCCTCAGGCCAATGCTAGGCCCAATGATGACAGGTAATGCGCATGAACTGCTGAGTAAGTTCCTTAAGCTGAAACCTCCGATGTTTCAGGGTACAGACAAGGAGGATGCCTATGAGTTCATCCTGGATTACCATGAGAGGTTTCACAAGTTGGGTGTTGTACATCATCATGGGGTTGAGTTTGTCACTTTTCAGTTGTAAGGTAATGCCAAGCAGTGGTAGAGGTCCCATGTTGAGTGTCGGTCTTCTATTCTACCTACACTGACTTGGGAGCAGTTCCACGCGTTGTTTCTAGAGAAGTATGTTCCCCATACTTTGAGGGACCGGAAGAAGGATGAGTTTCTGAACTTGGAGCAGGGTGGCATGTTGGTCTCAGCTTATGAGGCTAAGTTTCATGCGTTGTCTCATTTTTCTACACAGATGTTGGGTTCTGAGGAGGAATGGGTCCGATTATTCATCAAGGGTCTGAATAGTGAACTGCAGGTATTGTCGGTGCATATGACTTTTTCAGGAAAGGGTTTTAATGATGTGGTGGGTTATGTGAAGAAGATAATGGGCAAGTGGGGCAGGATAAGGCTTTAGCCAAGAAGCCCCAGAATGAGGGAAATTTTGGTGGTTCATACTCCAGGGGTTAGCATCAGCAGGCTTACTCCGCCCGTCCTATTCAGTCAACTCTGCCATCTACTATAGGTGGTTATTAGGGAGATCAGTCTTCAACTCCTAGAGGCCAGGGAGCATCATATACATCAACTAGCAGGCCTACTTTGGACCGTGGTTGCTTCCGTTGTGGTGAGTTGGGCCACTTTAATAGGGAGTGTCCACATAGGCAGGCAGGTAATCAGGGTCAGAAGCAGACTAGAGCAGTGGTTTCGGTAGGCAGAGGTGGTAATGCTAGGGGTCATCCACAGGGTGGGTGAGGTAATTTCCAGAGAGGCCGGGGAGACCGAGGGAATGGCAGCACAGGCAGGGGTGCGGCGCAGCCAGCCTGGGAAGTTTCCCAGATTGATGATTGGGCACATTGCTATGCTTTTCCAGGAAGAACCGAGGTGGAAGCCTCAGATGCAGTGATCATAGGTACTATTCTTGTTTGTGATAAAAAGGCCTCAGTATTATTTGACCCAGGATCTACATATTCTTATGTGTATGTTAGTTTTGCATTTGATCTGGATTTGAATTGCGATATTCTTGATTCCCCTATCCATATATCTACCCTAGTTGGAGAGTCGGTGATTGTGACTCATGTATATCGTGACTGTTCTATGTTATTTTTGGGGTTACATACTTGGGTAGATTTAGTAATTCTGGATATGGCTGATTTTGATATTATTTTGGGTATGACCTGGCTGTCTCCGTATCATGCTTTGTTAAACTGTAACACCAAAACTGTGACTGTAGAAATTCCCAGTAAGGATAGGCTAGAATGGGAGGGTGTGTACATGCCCGATCCAGTTAAGATAATATCGTTTGTCTGGGCTAGGAAGATAGTGGAGAGGGGGTGTCTAGCCTTCTTGACTTATCTCTGGGATGATAGTATGGAGTCTCCTCCTATTGAGTTAGTTCCAGTAGTTTCTGAATTTGTAGAGGTGTTTCCAGCGGACTTGCCTAGTATGCCTCCGGACAGAGACATAGATTTTTGTATCAATTTGGAGCTAGGTACTCATTCCATCTCTATTACTCCGTATCGAATGGCTCTGGCAAAGTTAAGGGAACTTAAGACTCAGCTGCAGGAACTCCTAGATAAGGAATTTATACGTCCCAGTGCTTCACCTTGGGGGGCTCCAGTTTTGTTTGTGAAAAAGAAGGATGGTAGTATGCGGATGTGCATAGACTACAGACAGTTGACGAAGGTGACCATTTGGAATAAGTATCCATTACCCCTGATAGATGATTTGTTTGACCAGCTTCAGGGTGCATCGGTGTTTTTGAAAATTTACTTGAGGTCGAGGTACCATCAGTTGAAAATTAGGCCTGAAGATATTCTAAAAACTGCTTTTTGGACTCGGATGGACATTACGAGTTTCTAGTAATGTCGTTTGGTTTGACCAATGCATCGGCAACATTCATGAGTTTGATGAATGGGGTGTTTAAATCCTACTTGGATTCTTTTGTTATCGTGTTCATTGATGAGATTTTGATCTACTCTAAGAGTAGGGAGGAACATGCTAATCATCTTCGCATTGTGCTGGACATCTTGAGGCACCAAAAGCTTTATGCAAAATTCACTACGTGCAAGTTTTGGTTGACTTCTGTGGCATTCTTGGGGCATGTAGTGTTAGAAAAATGGGTGATGGTGGATCCCCAGAAAATTGAGGAAGTTAAGAGTTGGGTCCGGCCTAGCTCTGTGACAGAGGTGAGAAGTTTTGTTGGGCTCGCGGGGTACTACTGGAGGTTTGTGAAGAACTTTGCTAATATTGCTACTCACCTTACTAGGTTGACACAGAAGGAGGTAACATTTTTGTGGTACGACAAGTGCGAGGAGGGTTTCCAAAAGCTTAAGACACTTTTGATCACAACCCCTATTTTGTCCTTGCCGGCTGAAGGTAAAGACTTTGTTGTTTACTGTGATGCTTCACATTCTGGTTTGGGTGCTGTGTTGATGCATGATAGGAATGTGATAGCTTATGCATCTAGGAAGTTGAAGGTACATGAGAGGAATTACCCGACTCACGATTTAGAGTTGGCAGCGGTGGTTTTTGCTTTGAAAATCTGGAGACACTACCTTTATGGTGTCAAGTTTGAAGTATTCACAAATCATCGCAGTCTGCAGCACATTTTCACTTAGAAGGATTTGAATCTGAGGCAAAGGAGATGGATAGAGTTATTGAAGGACTATGATATGACAATTCAGTACCATCCGGGTAAGGCTAATGTGGTGGCAGACGCATTGAGCTGGAGAACTATTAGTATGGGTAGCTTAGCTTGTTTGGGGGCGTCCAAACGACCATTGGCTAAGGAAATTCAGACTTTGAAGGACAAGTTCATACACTTGGGTATTTCAGATCAAGTTGGGTTGTTGGCCAGCATTGAGGTCAAGGCCACCTTCATAGAGGAAATAAAGGCAAAACAGTTTTAGGATCCAAAACTGGGTAAATTGCAAGGCAAGGTAATATCTGTGGAGTCCAGAGATGTCATGTTAGACTCTGGTGGTGTATTGCATTTTAGGGAGAGGATTTGTGTTCCTTGGGTTGATGATATGATTCTGAAAATTCTACCAGAATCTTATGGTTCGCGGTACTCAATCCATCTGGGTGTAACCAAAATATACAGGAACTTGAGGCAGCGTTACTGGTGGCCCGGGATGAAAAGGGACATAGTTGATTTTGTTTCCAAGTGTCAGAATTGCCAGTAGGTAAAATAGAACATCAGAGACCTACAGGACTACTTCAGAGGATGCCAATTCCAGAGTGGAAGTGGGAGAGGATAGCCATGGATTTCGTGGTGGGTCTTCCTAAGACATTGGGGAAGTATGACTCAATTTGGGTCACTGTTGACAGGCTGACCAAGTCCTCTCATTTTATTCTGGTTAGGGTAGATTACAATTCACAACAATTGGCAAAGATCTACGTGAAGGAGATTGTGAGACTGCATGGGGTGCCACTGTCAATCATTTCAGACAAGGGTACGTAATTTACTTCTAAGTTCTGGGGCAAGTTACATGAAGAGTTGGGTACACAACTCACCTTTAGCACAACCTTCCATCCTCAGACTGATGGTCAGTCAGAGAAGACAATTCAAGTATTGGAGGACATGATGAGAGCATGTGTAATGGACTTCGGTGGTCATTGGGACCAGTTTCTACCATTGTGCGAATTCTCGTACAACAATAGCTACCACTCCAGTATCGATATGGCACCATTCGAGGCCCTGTATAGGAGAAACTGCAGATCATCGGTTGGGTGGTTTGAGGAAGGTGATGTGAAGCCTCTGGCATAGACTTAGTGAAGGAAGCGCAAGAAAAGGTAAGGGGCATACAGACCAAGTTGCTGGCTGCTCAAAGCAGGCAGAAGGAATATGCAGACCGCAAGGTCCGGGACATGGATTTTCATGTTGGTGAACAAGTGTTGTTGAAAGTGTCACCAATGAAAGGGGTTATGTGGTTTGGTAAGAAAGGCAAGCTTATCCCTCAATTTATCGGTCCGTTTGAGGTCCTCGAGATTGTGGGTCCAGTGGCTTACAAGTTAGCACTGCCACCTAGTTTGTTGGGTGTCCATCTGGTATTTTATGTATCCATGCTCAAGGTATACCATTGTATGGGGACTACATCATCAAGTGGAATGAAGTACTTTTTGATAAAAATCTTTGTTATGAAGAGGAACCGATTTTGATTCTTGCTCGGGATGTCCGGAGGTTGAGGACAAAGGTGATTGACATGGTGAAGGTTCAGTGGAAGCATCATCCAGTTGAGGAAGCCACTTCGAAAATCGAGAAGGACATGCGGGACAAGTACCCTCAACTGTTTGAGGATTCAGGTACTACACTTCCTTCGTTTTATTTTCGTAATTTTGGGTTTGATCATTCGGGGATGAACGATGGGTAAATTGGTATCTGTTGTAATGAACGGGTCCGTCATTATGGGTAGACCAATCGTGCCAAGCATTAGAGTCAGAAAACTCCGGGTTTGGGAGTTTGAAATTCTGGGCTAGGCTAGCCTCGGCCAGTTTTGGAGCGAGGTAGAGTCTAGGTAAATCCGGGTAAAAATGGACTTAGGTGTCTTGGATTAAGCTAGTTTTCCACGTAGCCAAGATATAAAGGAGTTCAGGGGATTTTTCAGAATCACTTTTGGGTTAGTAGAACTCCCAGAATCGCGTTTGATGTGAACGGGTTATTTCAAGCGTCGGGAAAACCAAGTGTGTTGTGAAATGGCCAAAACTAGCAGATTTTTGGACATTCTATCCATGACAAGCACTGTCAGGCACAATAGCGATCACCGCTATACCGGTGGAAATTATCGCTATAGCGGCAGTCAAGGGGGGGTCAACTCACTTAAGACCGCTATAGAGGCAGATGACTGCTATAGTGGGACCGCTATAGCGGGCCGATGGGTTTTTAATGCAAAAACAACTCTCAAAACATTCAGTTTTCACAAGTTTGTTTTGGAGAGGGCTGGGCGAATTTCAGGCGATTTTCTTCATTCCTCTGCCAAAAATCATTCCTAAGGTAAGGTTTTCATTCCCCACACTTTGTAATACGTTTCCTATGCAGTAGAATTGCTAGGAGGTAAATTAGGTAAAGGTTGGGATGACCTAGGGATGATGGAATTTGGGGAAGAAGGGGGTTCCCAAACATATATGTTCTTGGGTATTGATTTAAGTACATTAAAATGATCATAGGTTGTTTAATTTCCTGTTTTGTCCGTAAAAAATGATAAGACTAGGAGAATTAACGGTGGAAAGCCTGGGAAAAAGGGTGGAATAATCATGGGTGGCCGGGGGTTTGGGGATTTGGTATAATCCGGGTAATGTACAGGCCTGTATGTTAAATGTATGTATTATGTGTTATTTTAAGAGCAAGAACGCGAGAGGAATCCAGAACACGGGAAAGCTCGGGTTGAAAAGAGCTTGGATCATTTCGAGGTAGGTGATGGTTTTCGTATTTCTACGAATGTATATATTCATTGTACTCGTTGTCTAAGTAATTGTGTGCATTACATTGCTTAGGGGAATTGTGTGGAATGTCTAAGTTTGATTTACAGTCTATGTTTGAATGGTGTTTACTTGTTGGCTTTACAAGTTGTGTGTGTTCACATATTGATTGTGGTTGTTGACATTCGATTGGCTCGGGTACCATGCATGGTATGGGTATAACACATGGTTGGCATAGGTACCACGCCTGGTACGGGTATAACATTCGACTGTAAAGGGTACCACGCCTGGTACGGGTTTACTTTATTGCATATTGCATGGTGATTTTTGTAATACATTGGTTGTTATTGGTCCATGTGTGGACCAGTTTGTTTTACTTAATGTGATACTTAATATTAGTTCTGTGAGTGGACCGGGTTGTTATTGAAAAGTGTATTGATTGGTGGTCCTCAAGTGGCCGGGAACTATTGTATGACTGCTGAGTTGGTCTTGGTTTAGGTCGGGTTGAACAATTACTTGTGGTATTGTCTAGAGGGGATTCCAGGGTGGGTCCGAGCTAGACGGTAAGGTGTGGTTATGGTTTCTTATTGGTGGAATAGAACTGTAAGAGATGGATTCATGCGGAAACAAGCTAGGTAGAGACCTGTAGTCTAGGGATGCCTGTGATATTTGTTTCATGTTTTCCATACTTGTTACTGGATTTTGCATACTACTTATATACTGTATTCTTGAATACTGGCTGATGATCCTACCAGTACACAGTGGTGGTGTACTGATACCGCACTTGTCTTTCTTTTGGTGAGTACATGAAATCTTCCAGCGGCTGAGATGAGACCTCAGATTTAGCATTGACGTTTCTGATCTTCAAGGGTGAGTTGTCGATTTGAGCTACCTTGGGATTATCATTAGAGTTTTAGTCCATCTGTTCAGACTTAAAAACTATTTCTTATGTTTTTTGGGGTTGTATCCGTGTACTCTAGATTTGGTATTGATGTTTGGTACAATGACTTTCAGTTCCTAGGTGGGATTTTCCACAGATAATTAATTATGATAAGTTTTTGAGTAGTTGGTCTTATTTTCATTGCTAGTTTACTTTGATGCTTGCTGGTTATAGAATGTTAGTCTAGGAAAGGGTTGAACTCTATTGGTTCACTCATCCGGGGGTTGGGTGGGTGCCACTCACGATGGGTTGGATCTTGACAAAACTGTTACTTCAAGATGGATCTGAATCAAAAGGAAAGAGGTGAGGATACTTGATCATCATAACTTCTTCTTCTTCCAAGTACCTCCTTCAACTGGGTAAATTGCAAGGCAAGGTAATATCTGTGGAGTACAGAGATGTCATGTTAGACTCTGGTGGTGTATTGCATTTTAGGGAGAGGATTTGTGTTCCTTGGGTTGATGATATGATTCTGAAAATTCTACCAGAATCTTATGGTTCGCGGTACTCAATCCATCTGGGTGTAACCAAAATATACAGGAACTTGAGGCAGCGTTACTGGTGGCCCGGGATGAAAAGGGACATAGTTGATTTTGTTTCCAAGTGTCAGAATTGCCAGTAGGTAAAATAGAACATCAGAGACCTACAGGACTACTTCAGAGGATGCCAATTCCAGAGTGGAAGTGGGAGAGGATAGCCATGGATTTCGTGGTGGGTCTTCCTAAGACATTGGGGAAGTATGACTCAATTTGGGTCACTGTTGACAGGCTGACCAAGTCCTCTCATTTTATTCTGGTTAGGGTAGATTACAATTCACAACAATTGGCAAAGATCTACGTGAAGGAGATTGTGAGACTGCATGGGGTGCCACTGTCAATCATTTCAGACAAGGGTACGTAATTTACTTCTAAGTTCTGGGGCAAGTTACATGAAGAGTTGGGTACACAACTCACCTTTAGCACAACCTTCCATCCTCAGACTGATGGTCAGTCAGAGAAGACAATTCAAGTATTGGAGGACATGATGAGAGCATGTGTAATGGACTTCGGTGGTCATTGGGACCAGTTTCTACCATTGTGCGAATTCTCGTACAACAATAGCTACCACTCCAGTATCGATATGGCACCATTCGAGGCCCTGTATAGGAGAAACTGCAGATCATCGGTTGGGTGGTTTGAGGAAGGTGATGTGAAGCCTCTGGCATAGACTTAGTGAAGGAAGCGCAAGAAAAGGTAAGGGGCATACAGACCAAGTTGCTGGCTGCTCAAAGCAGGCAGAAGGAATATGCAGACCGCAAGGTCCGGGACATGGATTTTCATGTTGGTGAACAAGTGTTGTTGAAAGTGTCACCAATGAAAGGGGTTATGTGGTTTGGTAAGAAAGGCAAGCTTATCCCTCAATTTATCGGTCCGTTTGAGGTCCTCGAGATTGTGGGTCCAGTGGCTTACAAGTTAGCACTGCCACCTAGTTTGTTGGGTGTCCATCTGGTATTTTATGTATCCATGCTCAAGGTATACCATTGTATGGGGACTACATCATCAAGTGGAATGAAGTACTTTTTGATAAAAATCTTTGTTATGAAGAGGAACCGATTTTGATTCTTGCTCGGGATGTCCGGAGGTTGAGGACAAAGGTGATTGACATGGTGAAGGTTCAGTGGAAGCATCATCCAGTTGAGGAAGCCACTTCGAAAATCGAGAAGGACATGCGGGACAAGTACCCTCAACTGTTTGAGGATTCAGGTACTACACTTCCTTCGTTTTATTTTCGTAATTTTGGGTTTGATCATTCGGGGATGAACGATGGGTAAATTGGTATCTGTTGTAATGAACGGGTCCGTCATTATGGGTAGACCAATCGTGCCAAGCATTAGAGTCAGAAAACTCCGGGTTTGGGAGTTTGAAATTCTGGGCTAGGCTAGCCTCGGCCAGTTTTGGAGCGAGGTAGAGTCTAGGTAAATCCGGGTAAAAATGGACTTAGGTGTCTTGGATTAAGCTAGTTTTCCACGTAGCCAAGATATAAAGGAGTTCAGGGGATTTTTCAGAATCACTTTTGGGTTAGTAGAACTCCCAGAATCGCGTTTGATGTGAACGGGTTATTTCAAGCGTCGGGAAAACCAAGTGTGTTGTGAAATGGCCAAAACTAGCAGATTTTTGGACATTCTATCCATGACAAGCACTGTCAGGCACAATAGCGATCACCGCTATACCGGTGGAAATTATCGCTATAGCGGCAGTCAAGGGGGGGTCAACTCACTTAAGACCGCTATAGAGGCAGATGACTGCTATAGTGGGACCGCTATAGCGGGCCGATGGGTTTTTAATGCAAAAACAACTCTCAAAACATTCAGTTTTCACAAGTTTGTTTTGGAGAGGGCTGGGCGAATTTCAGGCGATTTTCTTCATTCCTCTGCCAAAAATCATTCCTAAGGTAAGGTTTTCATTCCCCACACTTTGTAATACGTTTCCTATGCAGTAGAATTGCTAGGAGGTAAATTAGGTAAAGGTTGGGATGACCTAGGGATGATGGAATTTGGGGAAGAAGGGGGTTCCCAAACATATATGTTCTTGGGTATTGATTTAAGTACATTAAAATGATCATAGGTTGTTTAATTTCCTGTTTTGTCCGTAAAAAATGATAAGACTAGGAGAATTAACGGTGGAAAGCCTGGGAAAAAGGGTGGAATAATCATGGGTGGCCGGGGGTTTGGGGATTTGGTATAATCCGGGTAATGTACAGGCCTGTATGTTAAATGTATGTATTATGTGTTATTTTAAGAGCAAGAACGCGAGAGGAATCCAGAACACGGGAAAGCTCGGGTTGAAAAGAGCTTGGATCATTTCGAGGTAGGTGATGGTTTTCGTATTTCTACGAATGTATATATTCATTGTACTCGTTGTCTAAGTAATTGTGTGCATTACATTGCTTAGGGGAATTGTGTGGAATGTCTAAGTTTGATTTACAGTCTATGTTTGAATGGTGTTTACTTGTTGGCTTTACAAGTTGTGTGTGTTCACATATTGATTGTGGTTGTTGACATTCGATTGGCTCGGGTACCATGCATGGTATGGGTATAACACATGGTTGGCATAGGTACCACGCCTGGTACGGGTATAACATTCGACTGTAAAGGGTACCACGCCTGGTACGGGTTTACTTTATTGCATATTGCATGGTGATTTTTGTAATACATTGGTTGTTATTGGTCCATGTGTGGACCAGTTTGTTTTACTTAATGTGATACTTAATATTAGTTCTGTGAGTGGACCGGGTTGTTATTGAAAAGTGTATTGATTGGTGGTCCTCAAGTGGCCGGGAACTATTGTATGACTGCTGAGTTGGTCTTGGTTTAGGTCGGGTTGAACAATTACTTGTGGTATTGTCTAGAGGGGATTCCAGGGTGGGTCCGAGCTAGACGGTAAGGTGTGGTTATGGTTTCTTATTGGTGGAATAGAACTGTAAGAGATGGATTCATGCGGAAACAAGCTAGGTAGAGACCTGTAGTCTAGGGATGCCTGTGATATTTGTTTCATGTTTTCCATACTTGTTACTGGATTTTGCATACTACTTATATACTGTATTCTTGAATACTGGCTGATGATCCTACCAGTACACAGTGGTGGTGTACTGATACCGCACTTGTCTTTCTTTTGGTGAGTACATGAAATCTTCCAGCGGCTGAGATGAGACCTCAGATTTAGCATTGACGTTTCTGATCTTCAAGGGTGAGTTGTCGATTTGAGCTACCTTGGGATTATCATTAGAGTTTTAGTCCATCTGTTCAGACTTAAAAACTATTTCTTATGTTTTTTGGGGTTGTATCCGTGTACTCTAGATTTGGTATTGATGTTTGGTACAATGACTTTCAGTTCCTAGGTGGGATTTTCCACAGATAATTAATTATGATAAGTTTTTGAGTAGTTGGTCTTATTTTCATTGCTAGTTTACTTTGATGCTTGCTGGTTATAGAATGTTAGTCTAGGAAAGGGTTGAACTCTATTGGTTCACTCATCCGGGGGTTGGGTGGGTGCCACTCACGATGGGTTGGATCTTGACAAAACTGTTACTTCAAGATGGATCTGAATCAAAAGGAAAGAGGTGAGGATACTTGATCATCATAACTTCTTCTTCTTCCAAGTACCTCCTTCAACTGAGTGGTTCCTCCAAAGGACTTTCACTGAAGTGACTTCCTTATTTCTCAACTTACGAACCTGACGGTCAAGAATCCCAACTGGAGCCTCTTCGTAAGTGCGACTATCCTTCACACCCATGCTCTCTAATGGAACAACTAAGGCTGGATCACCAATGCACTTCTTTAACAAGGACACATGAAAGACTGGGTGCACTGATGCTAACTTTGCAAGAAACTTCAACTCATAAGCCATTTTGCCAACTCTCCTCAAAATCCTGCTGGGACCTACATACCGGGGACTAAGATTCCCCTTCTTACTAAATCTCATCACCCCTTTCATTGGTGAAACTTTAAGAAACACACAATCATCAACTGCAAATTTAAGTCTCTTCTCATTACATCAACATAAGATTTTTTATGACTTTGAGCTGCCTTCAGCCTCTCCCTAATGAGCTAAATCATTTCCATAGTCTTATAAACTGAATCTGACCCTATCAAAGAAGCTTCACCTACCTCAAACCATCAAACATGTGATCTACAGCTTCGCCTATAAAGTGCCTTATATGGAGCCATCAGAATAATAGAGTGAAAGCTGTTATTGTAGGAAAATTCTATAAGAGGTAAGTGATCATCCCAATTACCTTTGAAATCGATCATACAAGCCCTCAACTTATCCTCTAAGGCATGGATGGTACGCTCTGCCTGACCATCTGTCTGTGTGGATGAAATATTGTGCTGAGATTCAACTGATTACCAAGACATTTTTGAAAAGACTTCTAGAACAGGGATGTAAACTAAATGCCCATATCTGAGATGATAGACAAGGGAATACCATGTAATCTAACTAACTCGCGGATGTAGAGTCTGATATAATCCTTTGATAAATAAGTAGTCTTGACAGGCAAAAAGTGGGCTAACTTTGTCATCCTATCTACTACCATCCCAATACAATTGTGCTATCTGCGAGTGCACGATAAACCTGTAATAAAGTCCATATTGATCACCTCCCACTTTCAAGTAGGAATGTCAATGTCCTGAGTCATACCTCCCGGTCTCTGATGTTCTACCTTTACCAGCTGCCAGTTTGGACAGTTAGCCACAAAATTTGCTCTATCCCTATTCATGCTATTCCACCATTAGACTTCTTATAGGTCATGGTAGATCTTGGTGGTACCTGGATGAATAGAATATCTGGATCAGTAAGCCTCTGTCAAAATCCTCTACCTAAACTCATTTTTATTTAGAACACATAACCGACCCTAATAATGAAGCACACCATATCCCCCTTGGGAGAAAACCTCTACTCTTTGCTGGTGGACAACACCATTCAACTTATGCAAGATGGGATCACTGTCTTGTTTGTCCTTCACCTCAACTACCAAAAAAGATTTTGAACCGTTTTGAACTATAACACCACCATTCACTGAGTCTATAAGGAGAAATCCTAAACGATCAAGCCTATGAACATCCTTAGCCAATTCCTTCTTTTCTACTTCAACTTATAACACACTGCCCATAGAAAATCTATTAAGTGTGTCAGCCACTACATTGGCCTTACCTGGATGGTAGATCTCACTCATGTCATAATCCTTAAGAAGCTCAACCACCTTCTCTGATGAAGGTTTAACTCCTTCTGAGTGTAACACATATTAGAGGGTCTTGTGATTGGTAAACACACATGGACACCATACAAGTAGTGTCTCCAAATCATAATGGCCCAAGATCATGAGTCAGATAATTCTTCTCATGAATCTTAAGCTAGCTAGAAGTAGTGGCGATGACCTTGCCATGCTGCATCATAACACAACCCAATCCAACTCTAGATGCATCGCAATAAACAACAAAGCTATCTAAACCCTATGGTAGAAATAAAATTGGGGTTGTGGTCAACCTAATCTTTAATTCTTGGAAGTTCTTTTTACACTCATTGAACCACTAAAACTTACCTTTTTTCTTAGTCAACCTTGTCAATAGGGAATCTATGGATGAAAAACCCTCGACAAACCTCCTGTAGTACCAAGCTAAACCTAAAAAGCTCCTAATGTCTGATGGAGAAGTGGGTCTAGGACATTTCTTGACTGCTTATATTTTCTACAAATCTACTTGAATTCCCTCTATAGACACGACATGACCCAGTAAAATAATTAATTATAACCAGAACTGACACTTGGTGAACTTAGCGAATAACTGGCAATCCTTGAGAGTTTGTGATCTTGGGCGTATTTATACGCCTAATTTCCTCATTTACCCATATTTTAGCCTTGTTTTGAGGGCAAAAGTGATGTATATCCTTATAATTATTTGCATTTTCATGGTGGTGAGCTAATATATGTGATTAGATGCTTTACAGGGAAAATATGTAGAAAAACAACCCATGAGAGCTAAAATGGAAGCATAAAAGCATTGAAAAGGAGTTAGCAATGTTCCGGGAGAAAGAGAGAGCAAAGGAAGAAAATCTGGGCTGTGGCGCATCGGTGGCGTGTTGCCTCAGCCCCATACTACTGAGGGGTGAGGCTGGTGCATCGGTGGTGCATTGCCCCAGGACCCAAACTTCAGAAGACTGAAGTTGGCGCAATGGGTGGCGCGGCGCACCAGAGCATAACCCGGAAATTTCCAGCTTTTTTTCTACTCCAAATCCAAGTTGGAAAAGGGGTTATTTTCCTCATACTCTATAAATACATCTCAAATCAAGATTTTTACATAACTTTTGACCTACGAAGAGCTAGGAGCCGCTATGGAGGACAGAGAATATTGGTTTCATCTTTTCTTCTCCTTTATTATTTATTTTTACGTTTTTCTTTGGATGATTTGTTGTAATTACTCCATGTCTATGTGGAGTTAAGCTTCTCATTCTAGGATTGTGGTAGCTAATTACATGATTGTTTAGTAGACAATTGATTTGATTATTTGTTCATCATATTGGTTGTTCTTATATTCTTCTGCTTACTATTTTAATGCTTCGCGATCATTAAAATAAATTTATAATCTCTTTGTGAACTGGAGAGAAGTATCATTGAGATATAACGAATAATATAGGGACCAAGACCTCTCTTTTGTAATGTAAAGGGTAGGTTAGCGACTAGGATAGAGATATAACTAGAACGCCTTGCTTGGTTCATACAAGAAGAAATATAAATGCTTTTAAACTAAGATGTCACATGCCCACTTAACGATGTAGTTGTGATGCTATTTTGAGTAGGCAACTTGAGGCTCGAGAGACCATAGTTGTAATATCAACCCCGAAATCAAAAACTAGATAAACAAACAAGTCGATGAAATTGCTTATTAAACATGATTGTTAGCAGATCCATAGTCCTAGATTGATTTCATCACATTGGTTACGTGAAAATCTGCTCTTTGTTTGGTTAATTGTTCATTAGTTAACTTCTTTATATTTTTAGATTAGTTAATAATAAATTCACCTTTGGAATTTTATACTTGAATAAATAATTAGAACTAGTTTAATTTAGTAAAATAGTTATTCAATAAGTCCCTGTGGGTACGATATCTGGACTTACAATCCTATATTACTTGTACGACCGCGTACACATGTGTGTCCGTTAGGACGCAACAAGTTTTTGGCGCCGTTGCCGGGGACTTAGAAGTTAATTATTTATCTAGATTAGACTTTTTCAAGTTATTTATTTGAGTTGTACATATATATATATATATATATATATATATTGACATAGTTATCTTTTTAGTTTCTTTTACTTTTCTATCACTCTTTTTGATATGTTAGCTTGGGATAGATGGTGGTTGAATGGGATTCTTGTTGTTTTTTTGGAGGACTCTACCTGGAGAGTATTTGTCAAAATTTTCCAGAGAGCGAGTGGTGTGCACCTACTCAATCTGCTGAATTGGATACTAGTCAGTCTATAGAGAGGATAGGTTCCCAACTCATAGAGATACAAGCTATTTCTAAACCTTGTATTGATCAGCAAGTTACGATCTTAGTCAATACACAAGATGAACCCCTAGTAGAAGAAGAAAGTGAGTCCCTACTAGGAGTAAGCTGTGAGGAAGTATATATAGTGAGCAAATCTTGGCTAAGGAAACAAGAGGAAAAAGTTAAATTTCATGAGTTTCTCCGTGATAATCTTACATACATGACGACACAGCTGATAGAAGGTAGGGTTGAGCTCAGACAAGAGATAGACCAATTTTGCTCAGATATCCATTACTTGGAGGATCACTTGAAGAAAATGGTTAAGGCGTCTGATGCCCAATCATCAATTTTTGTGGATGCTGGCCAATTAGTGGAGCAAAAAGAAGAATTACATCCATTCAACTATCATTCTTTGATAAAGGGTGACATTGAGAGGGAGTATGAAAGTGAGCATGTCATAAATAATGCAAGTTTGGGATTAGGTACTTTTGGACCTCATTCTAATCACTTTTCTATATTATGTTTGGATGATGACATGAAAATTGAGTCATCTGAGCTAGTGGAGAAGTGTGTGGATGATGAACAAGGTCCTTACATTCTAAAATTTTCCATACCAAAAAGACAAAATGACATTACTCACTTAAGGTCCAAGAAGTGCAAGATGTGACTTTATTTACTTGGTTCCTTCATGTTTATACCACCGCACCTTGAGATGAGCAAAAAGGTTGATGCAAAGTTAGGGGCACAATTCATAAGTTCTAAGTTGAAAGAAAAGTGGTGTATTGATGGCGTCATGCCGCGACGTTAAATTTGACGCTTGTTGGGAGGCAACCCAACTAGTAGTGTAACTTCTTATTTTTTTTAGTGTCACATTTTTGTTTTTGTTTTGATTTTGCAGGTTTGGGGAAGTCTGAGTACCCGAATTTGAAAGCTAAGGAGCATGGTTTAAGCTTAAGTGTGGGGTCGTTCGCCCCTTTTCATCAAAATTGAAGAAACATGCTGTTAGCTAGGCCCTAGAGGGCCTCAGGGAGTATTTCTCACCCTTCTTCTTTATCTTTTTCTCTAAATTGCTTTGGGGACAAAGCATGATTTTAAGTGTGGAGTGAGGAATCTTCCGATAACTATGATTTTTAGGGTGAGTATGCCATAGGAGTTTATTTCATTTGTAAAACTAAAAAGTACAAAAAGATTTTCTAGTCTTTTTTAGAGGCATATCTCATTCACCCCTTGGTTTTTCTTTTCGGTTATTTTCCGAGGGGGTTCCCTTTGAACCGAGTAGTTTTTATTTTTTGGGAGTAGTTTTTTTTATTTTTTAAGTCATAGGTAGAGAAATTTTCTCGACGATGGATGGATGACAACCGTCTTCAGGGAAAATTAGTCATAGAAAGGAGAAAGAGTAGAAACCATAGCCTTTTGAATGCTAGGTACTTCGCCTAATTATACACTAGAAATCATGGGTAATTCACTTGAAAGAAGCATAAAAAGTAGAAAACTTTATTTAGAGATGCATAAGCTCTTTAACTTGACTCAAAAAACCTAGAAATGGACTTAATAATGTTGATTCATTCAAATTAATTGTGTTGTGATTATAAAGTCTTGGGAAGCCATTTTTGAACCATTGTGCCATGTGTGGTGAGTGTTTGTGGTGTTTCTTGCATATCTTGATATCTAGAACTTTCCCCGTGTGTGTATGAAATGAAACATAGTGTGGACTTGTGGGATATGATCAAGGCATTTCCTTGTAAGACACTTCTTTTTGACTATTGTTTGTGCCCCCCATTATATTATTCTTAGTTATGCCCCTTTGAGCCTTAAGCCTATTTCTTTCACTAGCCGCATGTTTAGCCTATCCCCTTTATTTGATTACCCTGTATTAATTTGAGCCAAAGAGTCCCTAATGCACTTTGTAGTTGAAAGACTTAAAGGAAGAAGGGAACAAAAGAGAAAAGGTAAAAAGATAGAGGGAGGTTGTTTTGGTAAGAATAAGAATTAGATGTGGTGCCCTTGTGAAAAATAATTTGTATGTTGGTAGTAAGAAGAGGAAAAACAAACAAAAAAAAAATAGTTTAGAAAAATCTTCTTGATACCAATAAGTGAACGAAGGTTAAGGGAAATAAACCAAAAGAAAAAAGGGGGAGTTTGAAGGGAAATATGAACATAAGTTGAAGTTGAGGTGATATAAGAAAAATAGTGAAAAGAGTTTAAAGTAAGCGTCTTAAAGTGCATAGGGAAAGTAGTCACTATTGGCCAAAGTGTTCCTACCCGTCCCTTAGCCGACATTACAACCTGTAAAAGTCCTTTTGATCCTATAATTCTGATGCTTTGTTAATATAGTATTACACTAAGGGAAAGCCTATGGTATATCTTGTATGCATGAAACTTTCTTTGAGAGAGTGAGCGAATTTCTTATCTATATGCCCCAATTTGAATATGTATGTATGATGTGAGCAATGGGCATCTCTCTTAAATGTGAGGGCACAAAATGGTGAAAACTTGGTGCACTAATGATGACTATATTCACACATGATCATTTTGGCCTTATTTTTCATGAAGAGTCAGTTTTAGAGGTTGTGTGGTTTCAATGAACGGTCTGTGAAAAAATGATTGATGTGTGCATTATGAGTGGATTATGGGTCATGATTAAACTGTCTAGTTAACTTGAGTGTGAGTAGAGCTGTTCAATTGGTGTCTTATGATGTAAAATGTTGTAGGGTGTGTAGTGATTTGTTTAAGGACGAACAAAGGTTTAAGTGTGGAGTGGTGATCTTGGGCGTATTTCTACGCCTAATTGCCTCATTTACCCATATTTTAGCCTTGTTTCGAGGGCAAAAGTGATGTATATCCTTATGATTATTTGCATTTTTATGGTGGTCAGCTAAAATATGTGATTAGATGCTTTGCATGGAAAATATGGAGAAAAACAACCTATGAGAGCTAAAATGGAAGCATAAAAGCATTGGAAAGGAGTTAGCAACGTTCCGGGAGAAAGAGAGAGCAAAGGAAGAAAATCTGTGTTGTGGAGAATTGGTGGTGCGTTGCCCCAGCCCCCAAACTACTGAGGGGTGAGGCTGGTGCATCGGTGGCGCATCATCCCAGGACCCAAACTTCAGAAGACTGAAGTTGGCGCTATGGGTGGCGCGGCGCGCCAGAGCCTAACCCGAAAATTTCCAGTTTTTTTTCTACTCCAAATCCAAGTAGGAAAAGGGGTTATTTTCCACCTACAATATAAATACATCACAAATCACGATATTTATATAACTTTTGGCGTACGAAGTTCTAGGAGCCGCCGTGGAGGCTGGAGAATATTAGTTTCATCTTTTCTTCTCCTTTATTATTTATTTTTACGATTTTCTTTGGATGATTTGTTGTAATAACTCCATGTCTATGTGGAGTTAAGCTTCTCATTCTAGGATTGTGGTAGCTAATTACATGATTGTTTGGTAGACAATTGATTTGATCATTTGTTCATCATATTAGTTGTTCTTATATTCTTGTGCTTACTATTTTAATGCTTCACGACCATTAAAATAAATTTATAATCTCTTTGTGAACTCGAGAGAAGAATCATTGAGATAGAACGAAGAATATAGGGAGCAAGACCTCTCTTTAGTAACGTAAAGGGTAGGTTAGTGACTAGGATAGAGATATACCTAGAACGCCTTGCTTGGTTCATACGGGAAGAAATATAAATGCTTTTAAAATAAGATGTCACATCCCCACTCAACGATGTAGTTGTGATGCTATTTTGAATAGGAAACTAGAGGCTCGAGAGACCATAGTTGTAATATCAACCCCGGAATCAACAACTAGATAAACAAACAAGTCGATGAAATTGCTTATTAAACATGATTGTTAGCAGATCCATAGTCCTAGATCGATTTCATCACATTGGTTACGTGAAAATCTGCTCTTTGTTTGGTTAATTGTTCATTAGTTAACTTCTTCTTTTTATTTTTAGATTAGTTAATAATAAATTCACCATTGGAATTTTACACTTGAATAAATAATTAGAACTAGTTTAATTTAGTAAAATAGTTAATCGACAAGTCCCTGTGGGTACGATATATGGACTTACAATATTATATTACTTGTACGACCGCGTACACTTGCTTGTGCGTTAGGACGCAACAAGTTTTTGGCGCCGTTGCCGGGGTCTTAGAAGTTAATTATTTATCTAGATTAGACTTTTTCAAGTTATTTATTTGAGTTGTACATATATATATATATATATATTTTACATAGTTATCTTTTTAGTTTCTTTTACTTTTCTATCACTCTTCTTGATATGTCAGCCTGGGATAGATGGTGGTTGAATGATGATGATTTTTGTAGTTTTTGTGGAGGACCCCACCTGGAGAGTATTTGTCAAAATTTTCCGGAAAGCGAGTGGTGTGCACCTACTCAATCTGCTGAATTGGATACTAGTCAGTCTATAGAGAGGATAGGTTCCAACTCACAGAGATACAGGCTATGTATAAAACTTGTATTGATCAGCAAGTTACGATATTAGTCAATACCCAAGATGAACCCCTAGTAGAAGAAGAAAGTGAGTCCCTACTAGGATAAAGCTGTGAGAAAGCAGATATAGTGAGTCAATCTTGGCTAAGGGAACAAGAGGAAAAAGTTAAATTTCATGAGTTTCTCCGTGATAATATTACATACATGATGACACAGCTGATAGAAGATAGGGTTGAGCTCAGACAAGAGATAGACCAATTTGGCTTAAATATCCATTACTTGGAGGATCACTTGAAGAAAAAGGTTGAGGCGTCTGATGCCCAATCATCAATTGTTGTGGATGCTGGCAAACTAGTGGAGAAGAAAGAAGAATTACATTCATTCAACTATCATTCTTTGATAAAGAGTGACATTGAGAGGGAGTATGAAAGTGAGCATGTCATAAATAATGCAAGTTTGGGATTAGGTACTATTGGACCTCATTCTAATCACTTTTCTACATTATGTTTGGATGATGACATGAAAATTGAGTCATCTGAGCTAGTGGAGAAGTGTATGATGATGAACAAGGTACTTACATTCTAAAAATTTCCATACCAAAAAGAGAAAATGACATTCCTCACTTAAGGGCCAAGAAGTGCAAGATGCGACATTATTTACTTGGTTCCTTCATCTTTATACCACAGCCCCTTGAGAGGAGTAAAAAGTTTGATGCAAAGTTAGGGGCACAATTCATAAGTTCAAAGTGGACAGAAAAGTGGTGTACTGATGGCATCGTGCCGCGACGTTAAATTAGGCGCTCGTTGGGAGGCAACCCAACTAGTAGTGTAACTTCTTATTTTTCTTTTAGTGTTACATTTTTTTTTTGATTTTACAGGTTTGGGAAGTCTGAGTACCCGAATTTGAAAGCTAAGGAGCATGGTTTAAGCTTAATAGTGGGGTCTTTCTCCCCTTTTCAACAAAATTGAAGAAACATGCTGTTAGCTAGGCCCTAGAGGGCCTCAGGGAGTATTTCTCACCCTTCTTCTTCATCTTTTTCTATAAATTGCTTTGGGGACAAAGAATAATTTTAAGTGTGGGGTGGGGAATATTCCGATAATTATGAGTTTTAGGGTGAGAATGCCATAGGAGTTTATTTCATTTGAAAAACAAAATAGTACAAAAAGATTTTCTAGTCTTCTTTAGAGGCATATCTCATTCACCCCTTGGTTTTTTTTTGGTTCTTTTTTGAGGGGGTGCCCTTTGAACCGAGTAGTTTTTATTTTTTAGGAGTAGTTTTTTTTATTATTTTTAGTCATAGATAGAGAAATTTTCTCAATGATGGATGGATGACGACCGTCTTGAGGGAAAGTTAGTCATAGAAAGGAGAAAGAGTAGAAACCATAGCCTTTTGAATGCTAGGTACTTCGCCTAAGTATACACTAGACATCATGGGTAATTCAATTCAAAGAAGCATAAAAAGTAGAAAACTTTATTTAGAGACGCATAAGATCTTTAACTTGACTCAAAAAACCTAGAGATGGACTTAATAATGTTGATTCATTCAAGTTAAATGTGTTGTGAATATAAAGTCTTGGGAAGCCATTTTTGAACCATTGTGCCATGTGTGGTGAGTGTTTGTGGTGTTTCTTGCATATCTTGATATCTAGAACTTTCCCCGTGTGTGTATGAAATGAAACATAGTGTTGACTTGTGGGATATGATCAAGGCATTTCTTTGTAAGCCACTTCTTTTTGACTATTGTTTGTGCCACCCTTTATATTATTCTTAGTTAAGCCCCTTTGAGCCTTAAGCCTATTTCTTTCACTAGCCGCATGTTTAGCCTATCCCCTTTATTTGATTACCATGTATTAATTTAATCCAAAGAGTCCCTAATGCACTTTGTAGTTGAAAGACTTAAAGGAAGAAGGGAACAAAAGAGAAAAGGTAAAAAGATAGAGGGAGGTTGTTGTGGTACCAAACTTCAGAAGACTGAAGTTGGCGCTATGGGTGGCGCGGCACGCCAGAACCTAACCTAGAAATTTCCATCATTTTTTCTACTCCAAATCCAAGTAGGAAAAGGGGTTATTTTCCTCCTACTCTATAAATACATCTCAAATAATGATTTTTACATAACTTTTGACCTACGAAGAGCTAGGAGCCACCGTCGAGGATGGAGAATATTGGTTTCAACTTTTCATCTTCTTTATTATTTATTTTTATGTTTTTCTTTGGATGACATGTTGTAATTACTCCATGTCTATGTGGAGTTAAACTTCTAGTTCTAGGATTGTGGCAGCTAATTACATGATTGTTTAGTAGACAATTGATTTGATTATTTGTTCATCATATTAGTTGTTCTTATATTCTTGTGCTTACTATTTTAATGCTTCGCGACCATTAAAATAAATTTATCATATCTTTATGAACTCAAGAGAAGAATCATTGAGATAGAACGAAGAATATAGGGAGTAAGACCTCTCTTTTGTAACGTAAAGGGTAGGTTAGCGACTAGGATAGAGATATACCTAGAACGCCTTGCTTGGTTCATACGGGAAGAAATATAAATGATTTTAAAATAAGATGTCACATCCTCGCTCAATGATGTAGTTGTGATGCTATTTTGAATAGGCAACTAGAGGCTCGAAAGACCATAGTTGTAATATCAACCCCAGAATCAACAACTAGATAAATAAACAAGTAGATGAAATTGCTTATTAAACATGATTGTTAGCATATCCATAGTCCTAGGTCAATTTCATCACATTGGTTACGTGAAAATCTGCTCTTTGTTTGGTTAATTTTTCATTAGTTAACTTCTTCTTTTTATTTTTAGATTAGTTAATAATAAATTCACCTTTGGAATTTTACACTTGAATAAATAATTAGAACTAGTTTAATTTAGTAAAATAGTTAATCGACAAGTCCTTGTGGGTACGATATATGGACTTACAATCCTATATTACTTGTACGCCGGCGTACACTTGCGTGTGCGTTAGGACGCAACAAGTTTTTGTTTGCAACATAATCCTAAAATAGTTTGCATGATCCTCATCACTCTTAGAATAAAAAGGATGTCATATATAAAAACAATGACAAAAATATCCAAGAACTGTTTAAATACCCTATTCATTAAGTCCATAAAAGCTGCAAAAGAATTCATTAGTCTAAAAGATATAACCACAAATTCACAGTGATCATACCGAGTTCTGAAGGGTGTAACACCCCAAAAATTCTAAGCTAAGACCCGAACCATTTCCACGAGTGTAATGATAATTTCCCTAGTGTGGTGAGTACTTTTGATGTGAATCATGTTCAGAAGAAACTTTTAGAATCAATTTAAGTTGGAAGCACCCCAACCAAAGAAGTTTTCATGAAAGAATAAACAAGTGTACTCTTCAAATGATCACACCTCTTAGAATAGAAAGTGTTAGGTGTCCTAGTACCCACTAAATAAAATATTTTTGAGTCTTCTTTCCAACGCCACCGACCGCGCATTAATCTGAGTCCAGAGTAAAAAGTTATGGGTATTTTACTGCAGCACTATCAGTGACTACGAACGGGATGACGAACCGTGGTTCTGAACCACGGTCCATACTGTGACTCGTGAAAATAGACCTGCAGCTTAGATTTTTCACTTTCAAAATGACGAGTTGTTATACGACCCATAGACCAAAACCACGGTCCATAGTATGACCCGTGGTTTGTCAATTTTTAGCCTTTCTTCCAGGTTTCCAGGAGTGACTTCACAGGTCATCATTTTGAATGATGGTTCATACATTAACTTATGGAATCACCTTCAGAGAACCCCAGAACTAAAGTACAGAACCATGACTCAGTTGACGGTCTGTCATTCAGAACCACGGTCCATCAATCAATTTGTGGTTCGATATTCTGAGAATTTCAGTAGTTTTTAATTTAATTTCCCAGGGGTATTTCAGGCTACTCCTTCTCCTTTAAGCTCCGACTATAAATAGTTTTAGGCTCATTTTATTAAGCAAAATACCTCCAAACTATCAGTTTTTCTCATTCTTTCTCTCAAGTATGTTTCAAAGAAGAAAAAAATGTTCTTCTCCAAAGTTCAGACCTAGGGCTTTTCTTCAATCTTCAAACTTCAGGTTCTCTTCAAGGATTATCTTCCACCAAGTATATGGTATTCCAATGAGGGTTTCCTTTCACCCTCATTCCCAAAGTTTCAGATTTTAGTATGAATTTACAAGTTATGGTTTCAGGGTTCTTCCCAAACATGTGTTTCACTATGAATTTGATTTCTTGATGATTCTACATAACTACTGGCCTTGTTAGAATAGTTTTTACATGAATTCTTGCAAATAGATTTCAAAACCCAAGTTATTTAGGAGAAGCATGTTTTAGCCTAATTTTACAATATTTTCTCAGAATTTAGCTCTCCCTTCAGAATTTAGTTCAGCTTGTCAGCATTCAGCCTAAACAAGTTTATGTTTCCTCATGATAATTTTAACTATGGCTTTTGTCTTCCAGACAAGTATTCATGATTCCCAATCACTTCAGTCCAGTTGTTTTAAATACAAAAGAACTATGCATGATTTAGCAGAATTTGGCCTAACTTCAGTATGATCTACAAAATATGTTTCAAATATGATCAGTTTTGACATTCAAATATGTCATATGATACAAACCGTTCTCATGCATTATTAGTCAGGCACTCAGTAAATCAAAATTACATGATTAGAATGCTTCAGCCTCAGTAACATTTTGCATTCTCAGAACATCAGTATATTTGAGCTATCCAGTATTTCAGTTGCATTCATTTCTTTATATTCAGTTGGGAGTAGGCTTAGCACCAAGCGGATGAAGGGATGAAGGCTGAGCTGTCAGATTAGGCTAAGACCTTTAGTATCATTCCCTAAGTCTCAGAACTACAACACCACCATAGGTATCAAAGGGGTCAGCTGTCAGATTAGGTTGGACACCCTTATCCCTTGTGGACATCAGTTTAGTTGATCCTGTCAGATTAGGCTGGACACCCTTATCCCTTGTGGACATCAGTTTAGTGGATCCACGTCAGAGATGTTTGTACGCTTGGCAAGGTATGAACACCCTTCCATCCAGGGTTACAGGTTAGCCCCATAGTTAGCTCAACTTGGGGTATGTCGGTTAATAATAGCCCCCATATTCCATATTCATTATTGCATGACCTTGTATTCAGTTATTCAGCTCAGTTAAGTATTATATAGTTACATGTTAATATATTTGGTCATTGCATCAGCTTATATCCTTTAGTCTGCATTTAGTATAATATATCAGTATTCTCAGCATGCTCAGTAGAAGAAACTCCCCTAAGGACTTACTTTAAACATGACTTTTAGCATACTCATGACTTTCAGCTCAGTTGCACTATTTCATGATTTACAAATATACTTCATATTTGCAGTCTATGGATCCCCAAATAATAGTTTTACTTATCTTAAAGTATCATGATCTCACAGTTACAATTAAGAAATATGACTTACACCCTGTTCAATAAAATGGGCTTATGTTTTACAGTTTTGACTTATGCACTCCACATGTTATACTTAGTCCAGTTTTCAGCCATGCTTTCAGTATACATGTTTTCTCATGATTTCAAAGTTAGTGCATTATCTCACATGCTCAGTACATTCAAAGTACTGATCACATACCTTCCTTGTGATACATCATTTTATGATGTAGGTTTCAGTGCTAGCTCCCAGGATCATGGTCAGACAGATCGCAGCTTTCAATCAGCAAGGGATGAGTTCTCCTTATTCGATAACTCCAACCAGTAGTAGTCATAGCAGTTCATTTTTAGTTTTTAAATATTGATTAGAGATAGTTGGGGGTCATGTCCCAGCTAACTATAATCAGTATTAATAGAGGCTTCATAGACAGTCAGACAATCAGTAAGTTAGTTGTATCAGTTTTCAAATGCCATTGTATCTCAGTTTATGAAAGTTTATTCTGTTTTAATATTTATTTCAAGAGCTCAGCATATTTCAGCTTCCGCATTATGTTTTAGTCTGTATCACAGTAGTATGCCAGGCCATGGATTAGGTTGGGGTCACTTGTGACTCTAAGCACCATGTTATGTCTAGGATGTAGGCTTAGGGCATTACAAACTTGGTAAAAGAGCAAAGAGTTCAAGTGTACTAGGGTGCTTGTGAAGCCGTGTCTAGTAAAGTCTTGATTATGGGTGTGTTGTGCACCACACTTATAATCAGGAGTCTACAAGGCATTTAGGAAATGTGTCTCTTCTTTCATACTCCAGATCATATAGTAGAACGGTTCCTTCAGAAACTTATGAAGATTCATGCGTTGATCCAATTCCTCCAATCTTGCCTCATCTTCGAGGTAGTGGAGATAGTATTGTTTAGATTCTTATCAGTAAGATGCTCTCAGATAGAGTCATCAGAAAAGTTAAGGGACTGCACAAGGGCTTGAGAGAAGCCCACTAGTGTATTAAAGTCTACCAATCCAAGAGCATGTGCCATTTTCTACTCGTGCAATAGAGCCTACAGTTGAATGTGCTCTCAGAACCCCCTTCCAGAAACTTTACTACGAATGACACCTTAGCCAAAAGGTATAGTTGTGTAAGATGTCACACAAAAATTAGCGTGAATTGAGACGTTATGGGTCATAAGTAGCAGAATGACCCCAGAACTAGATGTACAAATTCAAAAGTATAGTAGCTATATGATGAGAATGGTGATGCTAGTTTTATAGAATTGACCCAGTAGGCTTGACATAATATATGCAGAGAATTAAGTTGATTAATTTGCAATGAGTATGGTGGTTTAGGTAAGATGTATATATGACCCCTAGATGAATCGGTAAATTATGACTAAGTCATGATATAAAGAAGAAGGCCTTAAGCATTAAAAAGGTAGATGTGTACCCAGAGTAGTATGTTGTTGCATGATGTTTAGGAGGTTATAGATAGATGATGTTGAGTCCCTTAGCATGGTTTTAATTCGGTTGATTTGGGTGGATGTGTACTTAGAGATGTGATGTTAGTAGACAGATAAGTGAACTTCAAATTGCTAAAGTTTTAGAAGATGTGGTTATATACCCCAGTAAGAGTATAAGTCCTCTAATGATAGCCTTAAGGGTAAAGAGGAAGCTAAGAGATGCCTCTGAAGAAGACCTAACAAGGGTTTAGAATCTTCAGTTATAGCCTATCAGGGAGAGTTTAGTGCCAAGGAATACAATGATAACCCCAACCTTACAAGAATTATCTTATTATAGACTATTTTTTGAGAGAGATCCGCAGACTTAAAGGGGTGACATTTGAGCTAAGGGGAAGATGATAGAATGAAGAACCAAGTTGAGTCTTATGACTCAACCATTACAGAATTCTAGAATGGGCTATGATGGGATATCGATACATTCTTATTCCAGTGGATTTCCTAGCTCTTTAGTCAAGGTGACACTATACTCAGACGTATTTGTGTCATACTCACGGATAAGTTCATGCTTTCCATACAGATTCATGACCATACTCAGCTCCTAGAACAAACATAAATTGCTCCATATAGCGACTCCAGTCTTACTCTATGATTCTATGAATTCTAGCTTTATGCCATGAGACTCGTTATACAAGTAAACTCCTGTCTCACAGTATGTTCAGTTCTATGTATTCAGTTCAGTCCTCAGG
This sequence comes from Jaltomata sinuosa, assembly GCA_003996215.1. Lineage (NCBI taxonomy): Eukaryota > Viridiplantae > Streptophyta > Magnoliopsida > Solanales > Solanaceae > Jaltomata > Jaltomata sinuosa. Next base: position 57,545 of record QJPP01005314.1, on the reverse strand, counting down.
ATATGCCTTGATAGTTAATGAAATCATGCTACATCATATATATGATCAGACCAGACTTCTTGGACAGTTTGTGCTTATTCTTCCTTACTCAAACTATGCTTCACATAGCCCGAATGTGAGACACTCAGACCTTAGCATCTATTTATGTGTTGATGAGAATTTTAGTTGCAAATGGTAAGTATGGTGTTCAGAGAAGTTGGTGTAGTTAAAAAGGGTGTTCCTAAGCTTAAAAGCTGTCAACCGTATTTTTTAAGGCGGGAATAGTCTTGTTCTTACTCCCTTCCAAAGGTGCTCATACCTTATGTCCAGTAGCTTCAGATAGCAAGATAGTAGATTCCTCATATCAGATCAGTTCAGACTGGCCAGTAATCATTCCTAAGGTCAGAAAGCCCTTCGCTCAGCTTAGTCCATGCTAGTGAGTTCAGTTTAGAAGAGAATAGCTTTCTCATACCGTTACTCCTCTCAAATTTATGATCATTTTAGTTAAATACAATTTCTAAGAATGCATTCATTCTTTATGAGTTTCACCTAAGTCCCTACTCTCGCTCCAGACTGGTTATCATGTTGGACATTCAGTTTCATGTCCTATCACTGTTCTTATAATCTCAGTATGCATACATACCTCACAAACCCAACTCAGTTTATATTTCAATTAGAAATAGTTTACCATGTTAGTACTCCAGCTTTTAGAACTCAGTTGGTGGTATTGTAGCTCTTTCCCCACAACCTCAGCCTAGTTAGTCTTCATTCGAGGATGAATGATCCCAAAGGGGAGATATTATAACGCTCCAAAAATTCTAAGCTTAGATCCGAACCATTTCTATGAGTGTAATGATAATTTCCCTACTGTGGTGAGTGCTTTGGATGTGAATCATGTTCATAAGAAAATCCTAGAAGCAAGTTAAATTGGAAGCACCCCAATCAAAGAAGTTTTCATAAAAGACTAAACAAATGTCATCTTAAAATGATCACACCTCCTAGAATAGAAAGGGGTAGGTGGCCTATTTCCTACCAAATTAAAGATTTTTGAGTCTTCTTTTCAACGGCACCAACCACGCATCAATCCGAGTCTGAAGTAAAAAGTTATGGGTATTTTATGGTAGCACTATCAATGACTACGGACGGGATGACGAATTGTGGTTCTGAACCATGATCCGTACTGTGACTCATGAAAACACACCTAAAACTTAGATTTTTAACCTTCAAAATTACGAGTTGGTTCACGACCCGTAGACCAAAACCACGGTCCATAGTATGACCCATGGTTTGTTAATTTTCAGCCTTTCTTCCAGGTTTCCACGAGTGACTTCACGGGTCATCATTTTGAATGACGGTCCATCCTGTAATTCATGGAATCACCTTCAGAAAACCCCATAACTCAAGGACAGAATCACGACTCAGATGACGGTCAGTCATTCAGAACCACGGCCAGTCAACCAATCCGTGGTTTGATATTCTGAGAATTTAGCAGTTTTGAATTTAATTTCTCAGGGGTATTTTAGACCATTCCTTCTCCTTTTAGCTCCGACTATAAATAGTTTTAGGCTTATTTTATTAAGTAAAATACCTCTAAACTATTAGTTTTCCTCATTATTTCTCTCAAGCCCGTTTCATAGAAGAAAAGAGCATTCTTCTCCAAAGTTCAGACCTAGGGCTTCTCGTTCAAGCTTCAAACTTCAGGATCTCTTCAAGGATTATCTTCCACCAGGTATGTGGGATTCCAATGAGGGTTTCCTTACACCCTCATGCCCAAAGTTTCAAATTTCAGTATGAACTTACAAGTTATGATTCTAGAGTTCTTACCCAAACATGTGTTTCACTATATTTCAGCCTCAGTAATATTTTGCATTCATAGAACATCAGTATATTTGAGATATCCAGTATTTCAGTTGCAATCATTGCTTTATATTCAGTTGGGAGTAGGCTTAGCACTGAGCGGACAAAAGGATGAAGGCTCAGATGTTAGATTAGGCTGAGACCTTTAGTAACTGTCCTTAAGTCTCAGAACTACGATACCACCGTAGGTATCAAAGGGGAAAGCTGTCAGATTAGGATGGACACCCTTGTCCCTTTCAGTTTAGTAGATTCAGGTCAGAGTTGTTTGTACCCTTGACAAGGTATGAACACCCTTCCATCTAGGGTTACAGTTTGGCCCGATAGTTAGCTCAGCTTGGGGTATGTTAGTTAATAGTAGCTCCCATAGTCCATATTCATTATTGCATGACCTTGTAATCAGTTATTCAGCTCAGTTCAGTATTATACAGTTACATGTTTATATTCTTGGTCATTGCATCAGCTTATATCCTTCTGTCTTCATTCAGTACAATATATCAGTAATCTCAGCATGCTCAGTAGAAGAAACTCCCCTAAGAATTTACTTTAAACATGACTTTTAGCATGACTCATGACTTTCAACTCAGTTGCACTATTTCATGATTTACAGATATACTTCATCTTTTTAGTCTATGGATCCCCAAATAACATTTTTACTTATCTTAAAGTATCATGATCTCACAGTTACAATTAAGAAACATGACCTACAACCTATTCAGTAAAAAGGGCTTATGTTTTACAGTTTTGACTTATGCACTCCAGATGTTATACTTAGTCCAGTTTTCAGCCATACTTTCGGTATACATGTTTTCTCATGATTTCAAAGTTAGTGCATTATCTCACATGCTCAGTACATTCAAAGTACTGACCGCATACCTTCCTTGTGTTGCATCATTTTATGATGTAGGTTTTAGTGCTAGCTCCCAGGATCATGGTCAGACAGATTGCAGCTTCCAGTCAGCAAGGGATGAGTTCTCCTTATTTGGGAACTCCAGCCAGTAGTAGTCATAGCAGTTCATTTTTAGTTTTTAAATATTGATTAGAGATAGTTGGGGGTCATGTCCTGGATAACTATAATCAGTATTAATAAAGGCTTTATAGACAGCCAGACAGTCAGTAAGTTAGTTGTATCAATTTTCAAATGCCATTGTATCTCAGTTTATGAAAGTTTATTTTGTTTTAATATTTCTTTTAAGAGCTCAGCACATTTCAGCTTCCGCATTATCTTTTAGTATGTATCACAGTAGTATGCCAGGCTATGGGTTAACTTGGGGTCAGTTGTGACTCTAAGCATCGTGTTACATCCAGGGTGTAGGATCGGGGCTTGACAAAGGCTGTCTTTGGAATGTCACATTATTTAACTCTGAGCTGATGATAATCGGATCTGGGTCAATCTTAGAGAAATATCCAGCACTCTAAAGCTGATTGAACAAGTTACCAATCCTAGGGATGTGATACTTATTCTTGATTATGACCTTGTTCAACTAACAATAATAAATGCACATTCTGAGAGAAACTTCTTTCTTATGCACGAAGAGGACTGGAGCACTCCATAAAGAGATGCTGGGTCTGACGAAACCTTTATCTAAAAGGTCCTTTAGCTAATATTTCAATTCCTTAAGCTTAGCTAGAGCTATTCTGCAAGGAAGAATAGATATGGGATGCATATCTGGAAGAAGGCCTATTCCAAAGTCAATCTCCCATTCAAGAGGGACTCCGAGCAGATCCTTAAAAAATACTTTGAGGAACTCATTGACTACTGGAACTTACTGGAGAAATGGGGTCTCAAACTCAGAATCCTTAACCCAAACTATATGATAGACGTACCCTTCTGAGATTATTTTCCTAGGTTTGAGGTAAGATATGAAGTGACCTTTTGATGTTGGGAGACTACCCCACCACTCTAAGATAAGCTCATTTGGAAACTAAAGTTTTACAAATTTGGTTCTGCAGTCGACTGAGGTATAACAAGCGTGTAGCTAATCCATGCCAAGGATGACATTGAAATTGGTCATGCCTAATTCTACTAAGTCAGCTAAGGTGACTCTATGGAGGATTGAGATTAGGCATTTTATGAATACCCTTTGCTAGGACTGACTCACCGACTAGAGTAGAATGAGAAAAAGGTTTTAGGAGTTGTTCATGACTGATTCCAAATTTGCATGCAATATAGAGGGTCACAAAAGATAATGAAGCCCTAAGGTCTTAAGGCATAAACATCAAGAGAAAATACTTGCGACATACCAGTGACTATGTTTGGACAACTTTCTGGATCCTGATGAGATGACATGGCATAGAGGCAATTTTGGCATTGACCACTGCTGTACCAGAAGTGGTACCCTTATGAGCTGTGCAATCTGCTGGAGGTGCTAAAGTAGTGGAATAAGCTCGACAACCTCCCTATCCCTGCTTGGCAGAGGGGCACTCCTTCAACATATGGCCAATCTAACCACACCTAAAATACCCCTCTCTGCGAGCAAGGCACTCACCTGGATGGTTGTTACCACACTTGAGGCATGCTAGAAAGTGTTGTTACCTAAAATACTGCCCTAAGACTTAGAGCCTGATATCTGTTTTTTTGATCCTGTCGAGGTCTAGGAGATGGAGCACTATCTAAAGATGGTACTGGAGCTAAAGACCTCTGCTAAAATTGAGAGTGATTTCCACCGCCGGACCTCTATTGAGAGTAGTCAAAATTTCCTAGTCCTGGCCCTTTTATTTTCTCTCTCCCTCTCCTTCAGTTTCTCCTCCTCTATCTTCTAAGCATAAGTCATAAGTCTAGAGATGTCCATATCTCCAACCAACAAAGTTGTTCTGCATTCCTTCTTCACCAAGTCAATAACACTGGAAATACACTTACTCATCCGGTCCTCAGCTTGTCTACTATTGCTGGATCATACCTACAAAGTTGAGTGAAATTCAACCCATACCCATGAACAAACATAAATCTCTACCTTAAATTCACAAACTCCTCAGCCTTAGCCTCCCTCAACTCTCTTAGGAAGAATCTTTCTATAAAAGCTCCAACAAAGTAGTCCCAAGTCAAATGAGTTGCATTCCTTCCCCTATTGTCCTTCTACTTGGTGAAACATATGTGAGCCACATCCTTGAGTTGATAGGATTCTAGTTCCACACACTCAACTCCAGTCACCTACAACACTTCGAGAATCTTCTTCACTTTATCAATGAAGTTCTGCAGATCCTCATCTACCTTCGACCCAAAGAATACTGGCTAGTTAGCAGGAACAGGTGCCTGCTGATTAGCTTAAGTATTCGTAGCTTGTGCAAGCATCTAGATGGCATTATGAAATTTAGCATTCGTGACCTCGTGGTCCAGAAATGGAGGATTATCATTGCAAGCATTGTTTCTGCTAGAAGGCATGATATGAAATGTATTACGAACAGGTTAGAAGGGAGAAATAGAGTTAAACTCTACCACACGATATTGAACATGAAAGAAGTGAAGTTTTCTAAAAATGTTTTGCAGCCTCCTTCTCATAAGTGTGGCGCGCTTCACACCCATGAAAAGAACTCAACTTAATGTGGCTTTCAGACACCCTAGGAAACCTTAAACCTGATGCTCTGATACCAAGTTTATTAGGACCTGAGTCTACACCTTGGACATAATACGGTGCTTAGGAACACAAGTGACCCCACGCTAACTCATGGAATGGCATAATACTTAAACATTTTGAAAACATAAGACTGAGCGGAAGCTAAACTAAAATAAATAAGTAAGTGGTGTAACAATCTGTATACGTTCTAAAATAAAACTAAGTCTGAATAATAGTACTAGACTAAAACAAGTTAAAATGTCTAACTCTATGTCTGAAAGCCTCTACTACTGACGAGTTGCTGGGACAATTCCCCAACTAACTCTAAATTGCTGAAAACTGAAAAAAACTTAAAGGAAGCATAATAAAAGTCTATTCCTCAGATGATAAGGACTTTATATTTGTAGTCACTGAGGTGGGACTGCATCAGACTAGTCACAATGTTGAGACTGAGCACCCAAACCTACATCATGGTAGGATGAAACACAAGGAGTATTAAATTAGTACTTTTAATATACTGAGCATGCGGGATATGCAAACTATAGATAACTAAATATGCTAAAATACTAAACATCTTTACAAATCCAAACTAAATTTGTAGTACAATGGCCCTAAATCATAAGATGCATAAAATCTGAAATGTAGGAATATTCTGAAAAGACATAGTGAAAAGTAGTAAAATAGAATTGAGGGCCAAGTACATATCTACTTAGTCTAATTCTGTGGGAGAGTCCGTTAACTAACATAAATCATGTGAGCCAAATGTCGAGTCTGATGTCAACAGGATCTAATATACCTTGCCAGAGTATAGAGCCATGACTGATGTGATCACTAATTTGAGGCCCAATTGAGGGGCTAAGTAGAGCTACAGTGGAACGTAGTTCTGGGAAATTGGGTGAAACTGGGGCCTTAGTCTAATTCAGTGCTAAGTACTACTCTCAAACTGAATATTGATAGCTCGTTTAAAACTAAAGTTCTAAAATCTGGGTTAGAACATAACTAGTCTGAAACCATTTTCTGAAAAAGCTGTAGATTGAAAATTCACCAAGTTCTTGTTTAAAACTAAATACCAATACCCTGAGCTATATTCTGAAGAAAAGCCAATTCATGTAAAAATACTTACAATTTCAAGCTAAATTCTTGACATCTCAAATACTTATAAAATTCAATGCAAATTACTGATTTTTAAATGGGATACAAATCATGTAGAAATCATTAGGATTAAATTCTGTAAAAGACTACATGATAGTGTAAGAACCCTAGTTTCATAAAACCATAAATTCTATATAGAAATTTGAGGTTTTGCGAATAAGGGAAAACTAAACTCTTACTGAATACCCACATACCTGGTAATAGAAGAATCTTTAAGTAAAATTAAGGTTTGAAGTCTCAGAGAAGAAAGCCCTAAGCCTGGAGACCGAGAGAACTTTTCTTTTCTTTCTGAACTTTGATTAATAGAATGAGGGGAAATAATCTAAGTATGATTAAAACCCCTCCCAAAATAGGCCTAAAATGACTTAGTATAGGACTTAAAAGAATATAAAAAGTCTAAAATACCCCTGGGATCAAAACTTAAAAATTACAAAAAATTCTTAAAACAGGGTTCCACAGCTGGGAACCAGGATCTATGGTTAATTCCACGAGTCATATAACTAGCTCATGGTTCCCTGGGAAATTACTAGGCTGCAGATCTAAGTTCCACGAGAGCAAACCACAGCCTGTGGACTATTCCTCGATCCATGGAAACCTTTCAGGGTTCTTAGGCTTTTTTCTAGGTCTATGGTCTGAGTTCACGGGTGGAGTCTATAGCCCATGGTCTATTCCATGGTTCGTTGATCCACCTTGTGGACCTAGACCAAGTTGGGAGGCCACAGTTTGAGTTTCATGAGCATATTCCTTAACTCGTGGACTTTTCCGTGGCTCGTAGATTTGGCTAATTGAACCTGCTATCACTTTGATAGCTTTGCACTTAGATTTCTGGTCTGGTTCTTAGCTTAGAATTTTTAGGGTGTTACATTACCTTTATAGTGTTCATTATGAGATCTTCACAGCTCATCATAGCCTGTAACCTGAAGGATCTCAATTTGCGATAGTGTAGGTGGTTAGAATTGCTTAAGGATTATGATATGATAATACTTTATGATACGAGAAAAGCCAACATGGTGGTAGATGCTTTTAGTAGGAAGGCAGTCAATATTGTAGCCTTGCTTTATTATTAGCTGAGAAGCATTCTTGGCTTTGGACATTAAGTCCTTATCCAATGGATTAGTGAAACTTGATATTTTTGAGCCCTTGAGGGTACTTACTTGTGTGAAGGCTCAGTCTATGCTTTTGGAAAAAATTAAGTCATCAGTTTTAGGATAGGAACTTGTGACTAATTCAAGACAAAGTGTTGAGAGGTGAGGCTAGAGAGTCAATATTGGATACAAAAGAGGTTTTGAGGATTAAGGCCCATGTATGTGTTCCTAGAGTGGATGACTTAACTAGATTGATTATGGAGGAGGGTCATATTTCTATGTATTATATTCATCTAGGAGTAGCAAAGATGTATCATGATTTGATGCAACACTATTGGTGGTGTAGGATGAAGAAGGACATCATGGAGTATATGTCTCAGTGTTTGAATTGCCTGAGAGTGAAATTTGAGCACCAGCGACTAGGTGGAGTGGTTCAAAAAATTCCTATACCTGAATGGAAGTCGGAGTGAATAACTATGGACTTCATAGAGGCTTACACCAGACTTTTAGGAAATATGATGCTACTTTGATCATTGTGGATAGATTGACCAAGTCCTCTCATGTCATACATGTTCAGGCTAACTACTATTCAGAGAGGTCGGATTAGATTTACATCAAAGAAAATGCTCATTTGCATAGGGTACCTATTCATCATTTTCGATAAAGGCACACAATTGACATCTCATTTTTGGGAGTTGATGTAGAAGAAATTGGGTACCTAAGTTGAGCTTAGTACAACATTCCACCAGTAGACCGATGGTAAGTTAGAGAGGAATATTCATGAACTTGAGGATATCCTACATGTATGTGTGATCAATTTTGGGTGTAATTGGGATTAGTTTTCACCTTTACCCTAGTTTTCTTACAATAAAAACTACCATTCTAGCAACCAAATGGCACTGTTTAAGGATTTTTATGGTAATAAGTGTAGATCTACAATGGGTTGGTTTGATGCATTTGAGGTTAGGCTTAGGGGCACATATTTGTTGAGAGATGCAAAGGAAAATTTGAAGTTAATCTAGGATCGGCTTTTGACAGCTCAGAGTAGGCAAAAGAGCTATACGGATCGAAAGGTTTGGAATTTAGAGAGAAGGTTTTGCTTAAGGTATCTCTTATGAAGGGTATCATGGGATTTGGGAAGAAGGGCAAGATTATCCCTTGATTCATTGGTCCTTTTGAGATTTTTTGTGCATCATTGATGTGACTTTTTAGTTAGCCTTACCTCTAGGTCTTTTGGGTATTCACCCTGTGTTTTATGTGTCCATGTTGAAGAAATATCATTCAAATGGTTGTAATCTGATTCAATGAGATCTAGTACATTTGGATCAACTTTGGGCTTTTGAGGAGGAACGTATAGCTTTATTGGATAGATAGATTCGCAAGTTGAGGTCCAAGGAGATAGCTTTGGTGAAAGTCAAATGGAAGCATCTTCTGATGGAAGAGGTCACTTGGGAAACTGAGTTGGACTTGTGGAGTAGATATCCCCAGATTTTTAAGCTTTCAGGTTGCTCTATTTCTTTACATTTCAAGGATGAACCTATTTTTTAATAGTAGATGATGTAATGACCCTCAAAGTTGTTTGTAAACTTTTACTTATTTTACCTCGTTTGACCCTCTCCAACTTTGGATTGGTATTTTATAACTTGCGGGGAAGCGTGGTTTGATTCTCAAGATGATCAGATGAGTTTTAGAGAGTTTACGTTTTTTAGTTTTAGAAGTTTGACCAAAGTCAATATTTGATATTGGCAAGGTCAAATCAAAATCTTGATAGTTCCACTAGGTCTGGAGGGTGATTTTTGGCCTAGTTAGAGGTTACATTAGGATCTCAAGGCTTTTGGGGGTATTTAGTCATTTTGTCAATTTCTAAGTTTTTCCTATTTTTTAGTTTATCTCGATCAATATTTGGTCAAAATAAACTCGAAAAGGTGTTTTGATAATTCCAACAGGTCCAAAATACGTTTATCAATTGCACTATTGGTTTGTATTTGGGGATTTGGGATGAATTTCTAGGGGTTATTAGAGATTTAACCATAGCTGATGCACCAGCTGGTGGTGTAGCTGGTGCCCCAGTTGGTGGTGTAGCTGGTTTCCATCTACAAAATCACAAATGTGGTACTGCAATCACGAAGCATGTCTGGATTGGCCTTCGTGATCTCAAGGTGGGTTCATGTTCGCGAAGAAGAAAGTTTGGGATGGGTCAAGTGACTCTTTACAATCACAAAAAGTTTCTTTGTGATTGCGATGCTCTAGGACGGGTCAGTCCGTGAGCATGACAAAGGCTCCGATAGTAATGAAGGGATGAAATCTAGACAAAATTATATCCCAATTTTGGACTTAGGCTTGATAAATTAAGTTTTGGAGTATTGGAGTACGAATAAAAGTTATTTTTGCAGGATTTTTGAAGATTCTTCTCAGGGATAGGTTTATAACCTTTCTTTTGGTAATTACCCAATGATTCTTCATTTATTTTGTAAAATTATCGCGTGTAAGAAATGGATTTTTGGGACTTTCACACCAAAACATAATAAAGTGTAAACTGATAACATGGAGTCCAATTTAAGCTCTGTTTTCAAAAAATATTTTATATTTGAGTTCCTTATCTTAGGCAAAATAATTTCAAAAGAATTTTCAAGTTCCATCGCCAGATTCCAAGGGTTGATTTTTTGACCCATGCTAAGATATGCATATAAATGGACTTGTATTCATGTGTAGAGTGTATTTTTGATAAATGTGGAGTGTTCCAAGTCCAATATGATAAAGAAGGTCATGATATGATCGTGTGGACTTGCGATTTCGATCTTAGGTAGGTTATGACTTACTCTTTTTCACTTGGTTTGTGTGGGAACTTATTGTGTAAAGTATGTTATTGGGTGGGAAAAATATTGGTAGAAATATTTATGGTGATAATTCAATCTTGTAATACTCGATCTAGGATTTTTCCAATGTATGGCTACATTTTGGAAGGACTATTTGTATATTTTATTTTGGGTGGTTTGATGCATTATTAAACATATGATGGGTTAAATTTCCATAAGGGCATGATATGAAAAGTTTTCATGACCTGAGTCTATACGCTAGAAGTAACAGGGGACCTGTGACCACAAATAAACCCAAGCAAACCCTTGGTACTAGCATGACCCTAAACATGAGCAATATACATATTGAGCGGAAGCTTCACTAAAGTAATGAGCTAACTGAATTTATAAAAATATGAATCTGAAAGTGTACGTCTGAATCAACAACAATAGCTATTTGTCTATGTCTGAAAGCCTCTAATATTGATAAAATGAGTTGTGGGACAAGATACCCAACTAACTCTAAATACTGAAAGAAATTTTGAAGTTAAAAAAGCAATCTAAAGATCATAAAAAAAATATCCTCGAAAGATGAGGACTTCACCAATCTGACTGGGAGTTCCTGTTGTTATCTAGCCATGAGTTATAGAATGAACACCTAAATGTACACCATAAAGGGTGAAACACAAGAGAGTATGCGATCAGTACTATAGAATATACTGAGTAAATGAGATATGCATATATCATGATATAAACTACACTAAAAAGATGTTTCAAAAACTGAAGTTACATAATAGTAGAAAAATTTAAGTAATGACCCAAAGTATTATGATAGCTGAAAACATGAGTCATAGTTGTAAGTCATAAAATAGAATATCTAAACTTGACAACTAGGAGTCATATACGAATATCATACTTGAAATCATTTCTGTGGGGAGTTTCTTACAACCACATAAGTCATGTGAGCTACATAGAGTCCAACTTCGTAACCCTAGATAGCAGAGCTACCCTGTACCGTGATGGGGCATAAGACCATGTTTAGAGTGGAACCACTATCATATGCCCATTGGGCTAGAGGTGACACTCTAAACTAATAAGGACCCTATTATCCTATGCTGGCAACATAGTTCTAGAGTTAGGTTATCCAGATTCCTTGTCTGCTCGGTGATAAATGGCATAGTTTAGGGGTTAAGAGAGTAGAAAAAAACTAAAATACCCCTGTTGGACAAGTCTGAAAAGTTCCTGAATTTTCTTGCATATGGTCCATTGATTGGACCACGATTCGTGAACCTCAGCCCACTTCTCGTGGATTGGGTTTGTGGTTTAGACAACTTCTTCCAAGGGTGGTGTTCTAAGGCTCATGGACTGTTCCATAGCCCGTGGGCCCTGCTTGTGGACCCTCAGGCCAATTTGCAAGGTTGCTGGACTTGCTAGGACAGAGTTTCACGATTGGTGTCCATGGCTTGTGAACTATTCCACGGCCTGTGGAACCCCCTCGTGAACCTAATCCTTCAGTTTTGGTAGACAGACACAATCTGTTGAAATGCTCATAACTTTTTAGTCCAAACTTCGATTAACAAACGGTATGTGACATTAATAAGAAGACTCAAAAACCATAATTTGGTGGGTTTGTAGGCCATATAAATCTTCATATTCTAGGAGGAGTGATCATTTGAAATTGACCCTAGTAGAATCTTATACGAGAACTTAATCGGTAGGAATTCTCTCAACATAACTTTGTGGTAGAAGTTTCTTAGAATTATGATTTGCATCCAAAGCACTAACCACACTAGGGAATTGATCATGATACTTATGAAGAACAGTTCAAGTCTTAGCTTATAATTTTTTTTGGGGGGGAGGGGTATAATATCTCCCCCTTAGGATCATTCATCCTCGAAGGAAGACTAGCTAAGCTGAGATGGTACAGAAAGGGTTGCAATGCCACCAACTGAGTTCTAAAAGCTGAAGTATTGACATGGTAACTGATTTTTGAATGAAATATAAAATGAGCTGGATTAATGAGATATGTATGTATACTCAGAGCATAAGAACAACTGATGGGACATAAAACTAGTGAAAATACTAAAGAGGAAATTGTTACCTCAAGCTGATACTAAACCGAAAGGAAAGAGGTAAGGGTACTTGGTCATCATATCTTCTTCTGCTTCCCAAGTAGCTCCCTCGACTAACTGGTTCCTCCAAAGGAATTTCACCAAAGTGACTTCCTTATTCCTCAACTTGCAAACTGACAGTCAAGAATCTCAACTAGGACCTCTTTGTAAGAGAGACTATCCTTCACGCCCACGCTTTTTAATGGCATAACTGAGGCCGAATCACCAACGCACCCTTTCTGACAAGTACACATGAAAGACTGGGTGCATCAATACTAATGATGCAGGCAACTCTAACCCGTAAGCCACATTGCCAATTCATCTCAAAATCCTATAGGGACCTATATAGCAGGGACTAAGATTCCCTTTCTTACCAAAATCTCATCGCTCCCTTCATAGGTGACACCTTTGGTCTAAAACTACATATCATGGAACATGGAATTATGGGCAGGAAGTTAGAATAGGACTAAGGTTGCTACACCTTAAGGGATACGACTAGAAACTTCCAAGCTAAACAACACTTCTCACACATGCCCTTTCTTATGAAACACTATAGTTCACTTGCTTATACTTTAAGTTATCTTATGTGCATACTACTCAAGGCTGCTAAAGGCTATGTTTAGCTGCATGATCTTAATTTGTCCAAGTTTAACTTGGAGGTATAAGGTACTACTGGCACAATGAACATGCTAGTCTTAGCGACAAAAAATTGAATTCTACATTCTCTAGAAACTATCACCCTCGAAATAAATTTCTTCTTGCTGCCTTAAGCAACTAACTTTAAATTATAAAGAAGGAGCCACTAGCCACTGGATGACAATATCTACCTGGTACATCCACAAAACACCTAGGTCTAATGCTCAGTTACAACCAACACCACTATCATAGAATACCAAAAGTCATTGAAAGACTAGAATATGAAGACCTAGCATAAGTGGGATACTGCATATAACTAAAATGTTCAACTGGGGTTGGAGGAATAGAGCATCTAATATACGAATTCATTAGAGAAATCTTATCCGAGATAATACATGCGTAGTGTGACTTAACTAGTCCTTAAGGACGAATCATGGGTCCATGAGACTGAACTAGACATGCTGAGAGATATGAGTGTATGAGTCAAAGGCTGTAAGGTATGGGACTGGAATTCATGGGTTCCTTAGGGCATGATTAGGATTACTAAGTGAGACTACTACTCCTTACACGGGTAACTAGGAGGGGACATATATCGGCATAAAGTGCATAAATTGGAATTAGACCATAACGCTGAAACATAAGACATGAATAGGGTGTGTTAATGACAAAAGTATGCTTAAGATGATAGAATAAGAAAGAGTGTCTGCATCCCCCTAACTCCGTTTTAACATTCATTAGCATTACTACTTGAGTATCAAAATATGACTGATCCTACATCCTATAATCTCCCCCCTTAGATCCATGCTTCCCTTCTAAGTCTGTGGACCTCTCACTAATCTCTAAACTAAACTATGAGTATTTTACTTTAACAGAGCAAACACTACTCTAAAATCTAATTGAATATACACTTCCTTATATAATCTAAGGATCACCCTTGCCTAAAAGTCTTGGCCTTAACCTTTCTACCTCATATAGGGGATGTACATACCACACTCATAACTTCTAACCTATCCCCCACAATGACATGTCAAGCTTACATGGTTCTAACTCCCACAACTCTCTATTTCTACTACCCACCATGATACTATTCTCCTCCATCACTACTTCATTCTAAGCTAAGATAACTTATAACCATACAACAATAGGGATTTGGGGACTATGGATACATACATGAAGAAATCTAGGGACATACCTATTTCAACTTCAGGGGGAATATTCTGACCCTGCTGGCTAGGCAATGAAAAGAATTGGTTGAGGTGTTGACCACCACTGTTTCCCTACTTAGCTGAGGGGAATTTATTTAACTTGTGGCCTATCATACCAAAGGAAAAAAACCTCCATTCCTCAACGTCATTCACCCAGATAAGAGTTACCACAATGATTATAAGACAGGTACCTCAAGGTCCTCTGAGCACTATTACAATAATACTGAGAATCAAGCGCAAGTGTGCTAGCTGAAGATTTGATTGGTCTAGATGACCTCTGCTGAAAAGATAATCGGTTCCCACCACCAGTTTTTTGCTGACTAGAGTCATGATTCCATGTTTTGGCTCTCTTATTCTTCCTTTTTATCTTCTTCAGTTTCTCTCCCTCATCATTAGCATTAGCAGGGACCACTAATTGTTTATTCAACTGAGCTAACATAGATTGAGACAATATCTGGATGGCATCACAAAACTTGGCATTCAAAACTTCATGGTCTGGAACTGGGGGATTAGCATTCCTCGTGTAATTTCTTCAGGGAGGCATAATCTAAAATGCATAAGGAATGAATTATAAGGGTAAATAGAGATAAACTTTATTGCACAATAAGGAGTATAAAAAGGGAAGTTTCCTAAAAAATTCTTGTATCCTCTTCCTCATAAGTGTAGCGTGCTTTAGACAAATGAAAAAACCTATTGTTTAAAACTAAAGTTACATAATAGTAGCAAAATTTGTAATGCAATAACCAAAGTATTATCATAGCTGAAAACATGAGTGGTGGTTGTAAGTCGTAAAATAACATATCTAGACTTGACAAGTAAGAGTCATATACAAATTCATACTTGAAATCATTTCTGCGGGGAGTTTCTTACAACCGACATAAGCCATGTGACTTAGATGGAGTCCAACTTCGTAACCCTAGTTGACAGAGCTGACATATACCTTGCTAGGGTATAAGACTGTATTTAGAGTGAAACCACTATCATAATCCCATTGGGCTAGAGGTGATGCTCTCAACTAATGAGGACCCTCTTATTCTACGCTAGAAATGTAGCTCTGGACTTGGTTATATGGAACCCTTGTCTGCTCGGTGCTAAATACTACTCCAAAAATTATATAGTAATGCTCATACATTGCTAAAAGAAATATCTCTTAAAAGTATAGCATGACACTAGTTCAAATACATTTTTTCATAATTGAGGAACTAGACATGCTAACTCTTTTCAGAATTCTTAGGTCATGTTATCTGAATATGCCAAATTATCTTAAAAATAAGTAATATTGTCAAATCATATTAGGTTCATTTCTTCTAAATCTCGGGGTTAGGAAATACGTGTAAAATTCACGCATAATAATTCAGACAAGAATGGAAATCATGTAGTATAATAAAAAAATCAAATTTGTAGAACACTTCATAATTGGGTATAAACCATAAAATCCACAAGATCAAGAAAACCAAAGCAAAAGCTTGAGGTTTTTGTCATAAGGGTGAAAGGAACCCTTACTTAATTCCCGCATACCTGAATCCTAAAGAATGTCGTGTTAGAACTTGGAGATTGAGACTTGGGAGGATAACCCTACGCTTAAAGTCTGAGAGAACTTCTTCATTTCTTTTTCTGAATTGAGTCATAGGAATGGGGGGAGGATCAATTAGTCTGATAAAAACCCCTCCTATGGACTTAAAATGACATATTTTAGGGGTTAAGAGAGTAGGAAAAAACTAAAACACCCCTGTTGGATGAGTTTGAAAAGTTAATGAATTTTCTAGCATATGGTCTATGGATTGAACCACGGTCCATGAATCTCAGTCCACCACACATGGACTGGGTTCATGGTTTAGGAATCTTCTCCCACGAGTGGTATTCCATGGCTCGTGGACTATTTCATGGCCCATGGACCCTGCTCGTGGACCCTCGTACTAATTCACAAGGTTACCAAACTTTCCAGGACTGAGTTTTATGAGTGGTTTCCATGGCTCGTGGACTATTCCACGGGTCGTGGAACACCCTCGTGAACCTAATCCATCATTTTTGGTAGACTGATACTCTCTGGTAAATTTCTCATAACTTTTTATGGATGATTGATGTCATTGGAAAGAAGACTCAAAACTCTTTAATTTGATGGATTATAGGCTATGTAACTCTTCATATTCTAGGAGGAGTGATTGTTTGTAGTTGATCCTAGTAGAATCTTATACGAGAACTTAATTAGTAGGAATGCTCTCAACATAACTTGGTGTTAGAAGTTTCTTAGCACTATGATTTGCATCCAAAGAACTCACCACACTAGGGAATTGATCATGATACTTATGAAGAACATTTTGGGTCTTAGCTTAGGATTTTCTAGGGTGTTACAAAAGTAATGGGTTGATGAGAGATGTGGCCTTCGGGTAATATTGAGAAATTCATTTATATTGAGTCTTGTAGGTTATGCTTCTAAGTTGAGGAATACATTGTATTTATGCATGTCGCACTCAAGATTTTCTTTATTATTGTGATCATATATTTTCATTCATTTCATATATCACATGATTGTACTATTGAGAACACAGTTTTTAAAAGAAAATGTATTATCTTTTATTGATTTAGTCCGAGGTAAGATGTTGGATGTGTATTGTGAGTGTTTGGTATGATTCTAGATGAGTTATAGGTATGACTCAAATGGTTATATGGACCTCGTGAATCCCACCTCACAGCATGCCATTTTATAGATGGTGTATATCAATAGGATGATCATCCATTTCATTGCACATTTTATCAGCATTATGCCTTTTGGTTTTCCTTGTTGATTATTATCATTGAACATCTAGGAATTTTTGGCGTGCACAGTTACTTTAACCTCCTTTACTCGATATAGTAACTTCTTAAGCTTATTTACCTATCATGCCTATTGAGTACTAATGACTTTAACTAACCCTACTCATCTTCATCTTTTCAGATACAGATATAGGTACCATTCTCTAGCAGTTCTTGACTCATTTGAGGTTGAGTGGTTTCAGATACGAGGTGAGATCCTAGCAGAAGAGACTTGGCATGTTTCCTTCTTGTTTTGATTTTGTCTCTTAGTATTGGATAATGATGTATTAGACTCAGTATTTCCTACTCTTTTACTTCAGTAAGCTCTTGTACACGTGACTCTGAGTCATTGTTGGATTATGCATATTTTATGTAGTATATTTATGAGTATTTAAGGCATTTGAAATTGTCATGACCTAAAATTACAAGTCATGATGACACCTATATTCCAAATTGATATGTAAGCCAATCCAATAATTTTACTAATTCAATTCAATAGTTCAAGTGGAAAAGTAAAGAAACAAGCAAAAATCCCCAACATACTGAGTCTTTCACAAATAAAATACGGAAAAAGTGGAAACCCCACCTAATATTGGTGTCATAATACAAGAGTCTCTAAAATAGGATACAAGTCTGAAACTAGAACTACAAAGTCTAAATGTAAGAAATACCCTATCTGAAGACTAAAAACAAATGAATAAATTTGGTAAAGAGGAAGGTATGAGCCGCAGAACAACCAAGCAGCTCACCAAAACTCAAGAATGACCAAAGATTGAACTCAGAAAGCTCCACGATATGCGCTCATATGAGAAATCAAATATGCACTAGAAAAGAGTGCAACAAATCTAGTATGAGTGTAAAACAATGTGTACCTAGTATGTCTCATAGACCGACGATGAAGAAGTAGTGACAAGATTATGTAAGAAATCATGCTCTCAATTTACAAGTTCATATTATACTTAATAGTAAAGTTCTCATCGAAATAGGGATAATCAAATACCACGTAAGGTTCAAACATCAATTAAGCACATAATCTAATAAGCATGGAGGATATAATACAATGAAATGAAATGACATGGCATGAACAAACACCAAATACTCTCTCAATCGTATATACATGATATTCCTCAAAAAGCTTTGGGAGGTTGTGACCCATAGGGGACTCATGAGGTTTATATACCGGGAAAGACAATCTCCACTTCCCCGTGCAGATGATCTCAATGCACTATCACAAAATCAAATAATTCTCAGTATGGATGATCTCTACCTGATTAACTCATAAAATATAAAATAATTGCAACACCAATAATCTCCATATGCTCGACCCTTACTCATACTCGGTATCATTTCAATGCATGTGCATACATATCAACAAAATAGGAGATGATGATGCATCTAATTTTAATGCAATACTGAGCATGACATATACTCACCTCGACTATGATGAGTATATGGGTTCAATGAAGAAATATGAACACACAAAAAGCAACTAAGTCAACAACCCATTAGCTAATGCTTATATGCTTTGTCATTCGTGAATTACAATTCATTTATATTATAGTAATAAGCTTTACTTTTAATAAGGCTGATACTTATACTAATGCTCTTCACACTATGGGTACGATACCCCCAAATTTTACCCTTACCAATTACCTATTCAATTTTTAATATTTTATTAGCAAAATGTCCCTTATGAAGTCTAAAAAGTCTTAACATACCTCGAATGCCAAATAATATGTCATGACCCCTAAAGATTTTTCCTTTCCTATTCACAAAGCTTCAAAATGAACTCAATCTATCAAAATCATTATCCTCATGAGAATACGAGTCTATCAATACCCATATTGCAATATAAAAGTATAATTCAAAATTAGGTCCATAAATTCAACCCCAATCTCCAAGATTAAATCTATTTGTTTTCATATTATATTTATCCATAAAAATGAACTCGTATGTCGAATTTCAACTAAAATAGATCATTATTCAAACCCTATATTAATAATTCTTACTCCAAGAATCCTAGGTCTAAAGTCAAAATTGGTCAAAAATTATTGTTGCTAATTATATGAGAAATCTCGATACCTCAAGCTGAACACAAAAATGGTATCTGCAAACTATTAAATTCATAAAAATAATGAACCATACACTCGTTCTATCATTGATTTTGTAATGACTCTTCTGGTTATTTCCGTATTTATACCTTTCTTGCACTGTTAGAGCTTGCTTGTAGTGGCCCCATATCATTTATGGCTTGCTGGGACTGGTGGTTTGGTGTCCTGTCCGATCAATTGGTCTTTATGGCCGCTTCCTTATTTTAGACCTTAAACTTAGGATATCATTGATTTTGATCAACATTCTTGGTAAACACACTCAAAAATAAATTTTGACAGTTTTGTTAGCTCCGGAGCATGGATTTTGATCTAGATGGATCCTTGACCGGGGTCTGGGAGCTTTTGGTTTGGTTTTGTGTTTGTTTTGTGTTTTTTAGCCAGTTGAACTTTAAAGTTTGACTTTGGTCAATATTTGGAGAAGACATCCTCGAATGGAAATTTTGACAGCGTTGTTAGCTCTATGTCAACTTTTGGCTAGAGGGACCTTTGGTTTGGGTCCCGAGGCTTTCAGACTCATTTAATGTATTGTTGTTCCATTTTAGAAAAGTTGGCCTAAAGTTGGTTTTTGGGCGTGGGGCCCACTTTGCAATATATCGACCTCTGTTGGGATTTTGGTCGATTTTGTTGTCTCGAATGCCATTTTTAGTTAAATAGCTTAGCTTGTTTGTGTTCACAGGACCCCAGATTCATTCTCGGGGGTCTGTTCGTTCAAAATCTGCCAAGGTTGGCAATGGGCTGCTGGTGTTGCTAGTGTGGGTGCCAGGGCGTCGCTTGGGCACCGCACTTACCGTGCCGGCCAGGCCTCGACAGCCAGCTCCCCTGCGCATGTTAGCCCCTCTGGGCGCCTGCGGTGTGTGGCTGTTGATGTGCCAGCGCGCCTACGCTTGCATGACTGTCGGGGCGCCTAGGCGTGGTAGCTTATATATAGCTGTTGCCCTTCAAATTTCCAGCCTCCTTCCTTAAGTTCCAAAAGCGATTTCTCCATAATTTTAACTCCAAAAATCACCATTTCTTCACCTGGTCTTTCCCATATCTTGGAGTATTAATTATTTCAAGTCTGTGCTTATTCTAGTCTTCTTGAATCAGTAAGTTTTCTTGTTAAATTCCGTTAAATTCCATAAAATTTCCCTCTTTAATTCAATAATTTTTGGGTTGTTTGAGCCCTTATTCTTGGTCTGTTTCCGCTCAATTTTTAGGCATGAACTCCTGAGAATATGGGGAACATTATGGTATTTTTTGTTTTTGATTTTGAGTTACGGAACCCATGAGCCCTCTTGTGACCTAAATTTCGACTCGGCTATATTTTTATAAATATGGGCATCGTTAGTCTTGTTTTAATGCGTAGATTGCCTTCTTGATTATTTGATTGCATTTCAGAGCTTCTCTAAGCAATTCAGGATTAGTCATTGTCGTTCTAGCAGCTTGTCATCGGACGACAGGTAGGTTATGTTTTAAATATTCTAGACTTTGCGTAAATAGGCTATAATTGTAATAATTGGCATCCTTGGGTTGGGTCTATTAGCATGGCACCCTCAGACCTTGTCCGCTTCTTCATGTTCATCTTATTTTTTCTGATGATTGTAGTATTTATTGTAGTTAATAGTATCACCCTTATGGTCCTGTGTGGCCTTATATTTTTACTCTAGACCATAGATGGTGGGTTATATGGGAATGTCCGCGAGTCTCGGACATCAATATTTGATTGTAAGGCTTGTTATCTGTGATGTAAAGCGATTGGAGCCTGTGCAGGACTGATATGTTCACTGTGAGTTGTTGGGCTGTTGTTTGTGTTTGATCGTGCCATTATCATGCATATAAGGAGATTTTCTACATGTTTTACTATGGTTTTCACTTTGGGCCTACTATAAATGGATTTCTAAACCTTGCATGGCCCTAAGGGCCTATTTTTGGTAAAAATGGTTATAAAAGGTTTGAACTGACTTTCGTGGATCTTCTTGGGGTGAAATAGTTAAAAGGATATTTTATCACTGGTTTCCATACTATTACTAGACTCGGCAGGGCCAGAGTGCTAGATATGTTTTCTAGTTGGTTTTGAAATGATACTAGACTCGGTCGAACCGAGCGTTAGACTTACTTTACTATTATTTTAGACTCGGTTATGTCCGGGCACCCTTGTTGGGGTTTTTTGAGACTTGATTCACTATTTTAAACCCCCAATAGACTCTGGGCCTACATTTTTTAGATTTGGTTACTTATTTGGATCCATATACACTCCGGATAATTATATTAAGGTTATGAGATTTAGTATATGGTGGAGGACCTCTATGGACCTTGTCGATATGGACCAGGGGCTACGTGTTGCATATGACAGAGGAGGGGTATACGGTGTAATTGAGGTATATGGTCCATGTCCTTTGATGGATAATACTGACTGGGCCCATAGAAGCTGGAGGAGGTACATATGAAGTTACTATTCCACCTGGTTTTCACTATTGCATCATATCAGTCATTTGCGTGAGATTCCATGCTTGTTTGTTGTTTGCTGAGTGTATGCTCTGTTAGTATTAGATGCCAAAGAGTTTGTCTTTACTTGTATGCATTCCTCGGGTGTATGGGTGCCTATTGGGACTATAGGTAGACTTACTATTATCCTATCATGTTGCTGGTTCTGAATATGGTTATATTCGGGTTATTATACGATGATTCACATTTAGGAGTTGTGCTTTATATACTTCTGGTTCACCTTATGACAACTTTTGGGTTATTTGTTAGTTATTCGTGGTTAGAGATATGGTTGCATTATACGGTTAGTTTTCTACTCCGAGAATGTATTATTGGCATGATTTAGTTAGTAGATTTAGGTTTCAAGCATGATTAAGTTATTTGTTTTCTCTCTATCCCTTATTTTATTTGAGGTTACCGGTATACCGCCTATGTTCCTAAACTCTCTCTCTCTCTCATTATATATTTTGTTATTACAAGGACCCCAGGTGGATTCTTTCTTTCCTTCACCTGTGTCTGTGATGCATATATTTCTAGTAGCTAGCTGAGTATGTTGTTTTCTTCTTATATTTTTATGTGCTAGGTTTCGTGTATCTATTCGTTGTTTTTGTTACTACTTGCTATATTATTTCTCTTATATCTTATATGCACTCAGTCGACCTATGATGCCTACTTAGTACCCGTTGCTTAGTAATTGGTTCTCATATTACACTCTGCATCTTCCTGGTGTAGATCCTAGTGTGGGCCATTGCCGCTGATTCATGGAGACTCATGCGGTCTGACTTTTGGACTATCCGAGATAGAGGGTGAGCTCTTGACGACTGGAGTTTAGCTGTTATCTCATTCTTTATATCATGTATTCTTTTGTTATTCAGAGACATATATATATATATTCTTTTGGATCCTTGTACTTCGTATATTTAGTACCGGCTCTTATACTATGATACCAGGTCATGGGTTTGGTTTAGCTTCCATTTATATATTCTCATGTTGCCTAATTCTTCATATTATTTCCCTTTCTTCTGCTATTTATATCGTTCTTCTGCTTGCTTGCTAGGTAGTAGCCCATTATTAACCGTTTCAGGCTATGAGGATTGGTTTGCCTATAGGGGGTTGTATGTGTCATAATGACCGAGAAATTAGGTTGTGATAGGTTGGTATCAGAGCCTAGGTTCACTGGTGTCATTAGTATAGGAGCTAATATCTAGTAGAGTCCTGTGGATTGGGGCAGAGATGTCTGTACTCAATCTTTAAGAGGCTACAGTGGCATCTTTAGAAACATGACTCTTTTCTTGCTTCGGTATCATGCGTCTTATCCTTGATGGTTTCATGAAATATCACTTATTGTAGTTCATTTTCCTGTAGATGGTTCGTACGAGATCTTCGATATCAGGCAGGGTCAAGCCTTCGACTCCAGCACCCCAGACTTCAGTAAGCGGCTGAGGAGGTCACAGAGGTAGAGCTAGGGGATGCAGTGAAACCACTTAAAGCTCTTAGCATCGAGGTTGAGCCTGAGTATATGACCAAGATTTTTCCAGAGCAGCATCACGTGGACCTATGGATATCCCAGGTACCACCAGTGCCAGCACCAGTTTCTGTGCCAGCTTCATCCCTAGCTCTATCATTAGATATTGGTGGTTTGCTTCTTAAGTTGTTGGGTATGATTGAGGTACAACCTTCAGATGTGGCACAAACATCCGCTAAGGGGGCAACCTTGGGTGTATAGAGTTCAGGAGTGTAGCCTGCTACTGCGGCTCCCCGGGCTGAGGTTCTTACGATACCATCTGTTACACAGCCTCTTGCTCCTTACCCAGTGATGACAGAGACATAGCAGAAGGCATTGGGTAGATTCCTGAGATTGGCACCGCTATGGTTTGTTGGTACTCCTAGACAGTATGCCCACGAGTTTATCACCACTTGTGAGGAGATATTTCACCATTTGGGTTAGTTGGATACCCTTGGGGTGGATTACACTACTTATCAGTTGGACGGCCCAGCTAAGTTATGGTGGAGGGAACAGTTTGCATGCAAACCATCTACATCCCCTTTGTTATCTCGATCAGAGTTCTACGAAGCCTCCATGGCCAAGTTCTTGCCACATAGTGATAAAGAGCATCGTAGAGAGCAGTTTACTAGACTTATATAGGGTTCTATTACCGTATCTGAGTATGAGACTTGCTTCCACCAGCTTGCTTCATTTGGGGCTATGATCATGCCTATCGAGCCCAACAAAGTCCGTAGATTTGTTTGAGGATTGCAGACAGAGCTTAGACATCTAGCTTAGATAGTAGTTGCCACTGGTCCATCATTTCAGGCAATTGTATAATATGTCCATACTTTAGAGGATTTACACCATCATGATCCCGGGGATAGGGATAATAGGCCCCGTCACTAGAGTAGCTACAGTGGTTCCCGCTATAGTGGTAGAGGTTCTGGCCAGTGGGGCCAAAGTTATGACCCATAACAGCACCAGGACAAGTCTAGTCGGCCAGTTCACTCTTCAGTTTAGGCTTCTGGTGGCTCTCAGTTTGAGCAGGGCCAGAGTAGTCAGCAGGGTTACAGTGGTCAAACTCTGAGGGGTACATTTTCTGAGGTTTTAGGCCATGGTGGCCACACCGGTGCAAGTAGTTTGTCTCAGTAGGGTAGGCCGTCAGGGCCTTGTTATGAGTGCATAGTTGTCAAGCACTATGCTAGAGATTGCCCCTAGTGGGGTATTGTTCAGCCATCCACTCATTTGGCTCAACCTATTGCTACAGTTTAGCCACCGACTAGAGGAGGTGGTGGTTAGGCTAGAGTAGGTTCCCAGCATGGCTAGGTGGTAGAGATGGCGGTCGGTCATGTGGAGGTCATCATTAATTTTATGCGGTCCTTGGGAGACTGGAGGAAGAGGCCTCAGATGCTATGATCATAAGTACAAGTTCTATATGCCGCCAGTCAGCTTTTATATTTCTGCCTACTTTATGCCTTGTTTGGGGTAAATTGGAGACTTGGGGTGATTTGATGATTCATGATATGTTAGATTTTGATGTGATTCTGGGCATGTACTGGTTATCCCCTCACTATGCGGTTTTGTATTGCTATGCCAAGACCGTTACCATAGTCGTGCCCGATATATCCCCAATTATATGGTAGGGTTCTGTTAGCCACACACCAACTTGGATTATTTCTTGTCTTCTAGCTAGGAAGTTGATTTCTCGCAGGTGTTTGGTTTATCTATCATATGTCCGAGATGCTAGTGCCGACCCTTCTTCCCCTGAGCCAGTTTTTGTGGTTAGAGATTTCCTAGATATGTTCCTTACAAACCTGCCAGGCCTCCCACCTGAGAGAGATATTGACTTTTCCATCGAGTTAGAGCCAGGCACCATGCCCATTTCTATTTCTCCTTACCGTATGACTCCAACTAAGTTGAGAGAGCTTAAGGAGCAGCTCCAGGATTTGTTAGCTAAGGGTTTCATTAGGACGAGTGTGTCACCTTGGGGTGCTCCTGTTATGTTTGTGAAGAAGAACAATGGGTCGATGCGGATGTGTATTGATTATCGGCCGCTAAATAAGGTGACTGTGAAGAATAGGTATCCGATGCCACACATAGATGACTTGTTTGATCAGCTTCAGGTTTCAACGGTGTTTTCAAAGATAGATTTGTGATCTGGCTACCAAAAGTTGAGGATTAGGGCAGAGGAAATGACTAAGACAGCATTAAGGACATGTTATGGCCACTATGAGTTCCTAGTGATGTCTTTTGGGTTGAGTAATGCCCCCATAACTTTCATGGACTTGATGCACAGGGTTCTTAGCCCATACTTGGACTCGTTCATGATAGTTTTCATAGACGACATCTTGATATACTCGCGGAGTAGAGAAGAACATGAGCAGCACTTAAGGATTGTACTCCAAACATTGAAAGATCATCGGCTTTATGCAAAGTTCTCAAAGTGAAAGTTTTGGCTTGAGTCAGTTGCATTCGTAGGACACATGGTGTCTAAGTATGGGATTATACTGTACCCAAGGAAGATATCAGCAGTTCATGATTGGTCGAAACCTACTACTCCTATCGAGGTTCGTAGCTTTGTTGGGTTAACACGGTACTACAAGAGGTTCATCGAGGGGTTTTCTTCTATAGCAGCACCTTTGACTATGCTGACTAGTATGGATGTCCCATTTTAGTGGTTAGATCAGTGCGAGGATCCACTTTCCTCCTACTCCGAGGACTCATCTAGAATTTGTAGATTTTTTCTAATGGCAGCCTCTGAGTCTTATGCTGCTACCTTCTTTGGGTTGCTCTTTGGTGGCATGGTACCTGCAGGGTAGAAGTCGTTAGTCTAGGTTATCAAAGCATAACAGAACTCAAATGTTGCAAGCAAAATCTACAGATTGGTTTACGGCCTGTAGAAGCATATCACGGCTCATGAACCAATTCGTAGTTTCAGTCACCATCATTAGTGTCAAAAACTATGACCTACATGACAGACCGTGGTTCAGAACCACAGATCCATCCTGTGAGTTGTGTTTCTAATCGTGAGAGTATGCATTTTTACATGTTTGATTCCAGGGACCACGACTCATATGGCGGGCCATAGTTTAGAATTACGATTTATCCTGTGAGTCGTGGTTCATTCATCAAAAGCTATTATGTGAGAGATTTATTGTACGAGTGGGTTTAAGATCCGTGCACTGAATAACGGTCCGTAGATTTATTCGTAATCACTGAGCAACAAGTTGTATTCGATCCAAAACTCCCTCCTTATTAGTTTTAAACAGTCTAATTGATTCCTCAACCCAAACCTCTAAATTATCAAAGTTCGTGCCTAATACACACTACAGATCTATCACACATTCATCTAGGGTTCCATAATTTTGAGTTTTAGTCAAAACATGAACCCTAGCCTCGGGTTGATTCGAGAAAAAGAACTTAGAGGGAGCAAAGAGAACTTACCCTTGATGATCGAGTTCTTTTCTAAATTTGATACGCCCAAATTATACTTCCAAAAGAAGCATAAGCGGTCACTGTTCAAATATAGAACCTAACCAAGGTTAGGGTCGATCCCACAGGGAATTTGGTAGGATCTTGTTCAACTGTGTGTATTGTCACTCTTAGCCAACTTATTTCCTTAAAGGGGGGTTTTAAGTAACAATTAATGTTTGTAAATTATTAAGTAACCAGTAATCAGCAAGTAGCAATATTGTTGTGATTCAGAGAGAAGATGGACTAGGACTGTGTTCCCCATGAGTTCATAATGTTGTAGGCATTGTACTAGCAATCTATTCTTGTACTTAGCATGTAAGATCGTTAAGTTAGGTTCACCTAAATGGTTGATCCCCTAGATAGATGAATTTCACTACGCAACTTGGTCCGTCTACGGGTGTGTACTTTACTAACCCTTACCTTTGATCCCAGATTAGCTATTTTCGAATAAAGTCAAGCTATTAGATGAGGGTTGATATCCTCAAATCTACGTTGTAACCAACCCTTTTCCCATTCGTTACCTCATTGGTACGGCAAATAAAAATAAGGCGAGTTCTAACTTTTGCAATCTTTAAAAAGAAATCAAAGCGAAGGGAAGAACAATACAGGCATAAGCACTGTCCTAGAATTGCTAAGTACATTGCCTACTTTGTTAATCCATCATGGTTCCCACAACCCTAGTTGTGGATTTAGCTACTCATGTTCATAAGTAAATAATCAGAAGTTGTTGAATAATTCATGATCATATACTTACAAGAAGAAGTAAAGAAATCCGGAAACGTGAATAATTAAAGAAGAAATCAAGAATGAAGAACTATAAATGTCTTAATCTCTCAAAACCAAGAAACAATCAATACCAAGTGTTTACGAATATGTTTCCTACAAATTATAGAGTGTAACCCATAAAAGAAAACCTAGGAAAAGTATTTATAGACATCACAAATCCTATCCTAAATTAATTAGGAGAACTGGAATCGGCATGGATCACGACTTGGTTGATGACATGTCATTTTAAATGACGGTTCATGGTTTAGTAAAGTCAATCGTGTTCCTCAAGAGTCAGCATTGCCTGTTGTGATAAACCATGGGTCGTATAATCATTCTATGGTTCATCGACTAAGTTGTGTTATTAGACTTCATTATTTCATCCCTCTGATAAATAATCACGATTTCATAGGACGAGTATGTGGTCTTAAACTACTAGCCGTGAAGTGACTCGTGCTTCTTGCTCTTCTTTTTGCATGTCTGCAGTTCATCTGATTTATGAGCAACATGATGGATCATGGTTTGGAAGCATGACTCGTAGACTGACGCGTTCATTTCACCCATGATTTGCACTTCTACTGAAATTTTTCCACGACTCAAAGGACGGGTCCATGGTCCTGAACCACGGACCGTCAATCCACCCGTAATCCCTGTAGTCATCAACTTTTCAGTACAAATTTCTGCACTTTTGCTATGGAACCTGTTCTCTTGTACACTTAACAAAAACCATAAAATCTACCAACAAAATGCTAAAGAACATGCACTAATACTAAGTATTAAGCATCGAAAGTACCATAAATACATGACACATCAACACCCTCAACTTAATATTGTTGCTTGTCCTCAAGCAACAAAGGAAAACTATCCTAATACGATGCTTAAGCAAAAGAAAACCAGAAACTTTGGCACTCATATGATTCAAACAGTTCAGCGCACAACAAAGACCCCCTTCCTTCTTAGTATAAAATAGGTGCACAAGTTACCATTTATCAAGACAACATAAGAGGATCCATGGATGACATTATGCTATCAATAGACAAACTAGCATTCATAGGTGACACCTACACTAATGGTCAGCAATCGATGTTACTCTCGTGCCCTCACTATACAGAAGTCCCAATCACACTGTAAATCGATCAAAATCTGGGACTGAACTAGAACACTAACACCCACAAAGAGATTCAAGCAATGCATGCGCAATACCATAGGCTTGCCCTTATTTTCTATGCCTCAGTTTTTGAACAATTGGATTAGGATCACTATAGGACTTTACTCAGCTTGTAACGTAAGTTCGGGATGGGTATGGTATATTTGGGAAGTAGTGACTATTCCCTCCTTGAACTACGCTATTTTTCTTCCACTTTTAGACCAACTCTCTTCTTTCTCCACACTTATTCTCCCTTGTTTTTTCATTAAGTGACGGGTGCGGCTTTTATTCCAAACTTAAACCTTTTTTTCTTTTTCTCATCACATTTTCTTCTTTTCTTTCTTTTCTCCTTTTTTTTTTCTAACTCATATGCCACACCCTTTATTTTTATTTTTTTTATCAGTAACCTTTTCTTTTCATACCCTATACTCCTCATTCACCTCCACAATAGCCACTCTCAACTTAGGCGATTTCCCTAATTTGAGGTGCACAATGTCCAAGGAAGGACTAGGGCCAAACTGAAGGTTCATAGAAATAGGGAAGGTGAATAAGCTAAACAACAAAAAAGAGTCAATTTCGGCTATAAATTAGGGATCAAAGGTTATTAAGTTCATTAGGATGGTCATTTAGGCTAAGTGGACTATTTAAAAAAAATAGCCTATGATCCTTTCCTAACCAACTATCCTACAGCCTAAGCAAGACTAACCAAGCAAGTTCTGAATTGGCACACAATGCAAGAACAATATAAATGCAGCTCACACGTTCATGGGATAGAGTCAAACAACCAATTGCTAGCTCATAAAGATCATGCCCTAACTTAAGCTATTCATCACATCGATAATCATAATGTCAATCACATATCCATAGTACTTAGTATATCAAAAAGGTAACATGTCACAAACAAATTAGAGGGGTCTCCATTTTTCAATTTCAAAATCAGACCATAGACTGCGCTAAGCTTTTATTCTTCTTTTACTACACAAAACTTATCTAAACATGCTGGTTCAACATAAATTAAAGATCTTTGGGGAAAAAACACAAAAAGAAAACCCTAAGGATTTGGATATCCCAAAAAGGTACCCTCTTGGGTTGCCTCCCAAGCAGCGCCTGATTTAACATCGTGGCACGACGTGGGTTATCTTGGCTACTCAGACTTTGCCAAAGACACCCATCAAAATAACATGGACTAGCTTCCCCACCCCACTAAAAAATCTAACATAAGGGAGGCGAGACATACCTATGCCGCCTAAGCACGATCAACATGTAGTAGTCGAGCCCACTGGATCGGTGCCCGAGTTTGTCTCACCAACAGAGGCTGCCTCAGCAGTCCTCTCAGCATTAACAGATTCCCGAGCAGCTTCATCAACCGTATCTCCCACAATGGGATTTGAAGAAAATTCCTCCATGGCACCCGCAACACCACTTCTCGAGCCACCAGTACCAATAACATCAATGCGAATTTGTTGGATGGCTCAGGATTCTTTAAACACTGCCACTTCTTTCTTCCTCCTCTTCTTCTCGACTTTCTCCTCCTCATGCTTCAACGATTTAAGGCTCAATAGGGCATCTTCTCCCTCGTCCTGAACCTTCTTGTCTTTTATCTTCCTTTTTTTTGTAGGCTTAATTTCAGGAAGCTTACTGTCATCCTTACCCTCATCACAATCAGTTTTGGTCGGTTCACGAGAAGGGGAATGTGATAGCAAGTCAATGAAAGAGTCATCCTCCATAGCCCCAACTGGTGATATATGAATATGTGGGATAATCGACACTTGTTTCTTTTGGATGGAATCGATGTCAGCACAAGATTTTGCAAGCTCAGTCAATATAGCAGTAAGGTCCAGAGCAATTAGTTTTCACAGCTGCTCGTTCACCCGAATCTCTATCCTGTCCAAACAGTCATTGATCCTATCAATCAAACTTTGAAGAGGGGAAAAAACATTGACTATCTCTTTTTTGATCAATGGGTTCACCGAGTTGGAGAAGAATTTAATCTACTCATCCGCATGAAACACTACTTTAGCTACCTTGCTAAAAATCTCGCTAGTGAAGAGGATGGAAGGCCCCAGCTCATTGGATGGAGCAGACTGAGTTGATGTAGATGGTCCAAGTGCAGCAGCCGGAGGAGTGGAAGTAGTAGCATCAATATCATCAAACACAACCAATGCATCATCTGACACATCTCCACTCGGCTCAGGAAAAATAGTACTTTTGGATGCATCAGAATGAGCTCTACTCCTTGCCACAAGGTAAGTCATATCCTAAATCAGAGAAATATCTTAAAAGCCAGTAGCATGTAAGGTCCTGTCAACACCCACAATCTCGAGCACCTAGGCTGCTTGGCATAACTGAGTGACAAGGCAAGGAAAGGTGAGGGATGTCGATGCCCGTAAAGCACGCTCTTTAAGTTCCTCTGTAATGATGTGGGCTATAATAATGTCTTACCAGGACATGATAGATAGAACCAAAATCTCCTGATCTAGATTCAATGTGTTATCAGTAGAAGTTGGTACCAACCGGTGTCATACCACGGACCACCAAAACTTGCCTGCCATGCTTAATGATGCCTTTGTGATTTTCAAGATTCTAGTTGTTAGCCATGGTGGGTTTCCGTCAGTAATAACTGAAGCAAGCCACCTAAGAGGTGTTTTCTTATGTTTGTGCTTCTCTAAGTGGGAATCCAGGTCAGGCTGAGCAACTGGTGCCACATGGTTTGGGCCATATATAAAGCGCTGGATAGTGTGCTCTAAGATTTCAACCTGGTTCCCTCGTACTTGCACTCTGTCCAATGCTGGCTTCATCTTTGGATTTTTCCTTTTTTCACAAATGTTTATCAAGGTGGCAGCATAAGTTGTATAGAACTCACGGACAAGAACCAGGTTGTAAGGACCCCTCTTCTGACTCATCCATTGGAACTTATATTGATCATACAGCTCTTTAATGTCATCCCTATCATTCAAAGCAACAGATCTCACCTCAACTTCTTCATGTATACTGCTCCGTTGGTGCCCTTTCTCATTTAATGCCAAGCCCTCATGAATTAACCTGGAACTGCCCTCTATGGTCCATCTCACTCTATCCCAAACTTTGGGGGTCTTGCATTTGAATGTCGGAGCAATGAGGATGGGCTAATCAGGTTAAGCTACTGTCGTAGAAGGACCTTCATTTCTGGATTTTCTAGCACTCTCACTAGAACTATGGCTAGCACTCTCTGAGGATGACTCTGAACCTACATCTTTCTTGCTGCCCAAAGCTGTATCCTCTCCAGGTTTAGACTCGTCAGTACCGCTCGCCTGAGGTGAGGACCCAGAATCACCCTCTCCCTCTTCAAACTGGGGAGGGGTGGTCTGTGTTTTCACCTTTGCTCTTTGTCTAGTGGTATGGGGTACTATATCAAGATCAGAGTCTACAATGTATACTTCCTCGGATCAACTTTCCTTCGACTCAGAGGACTCATCTAGAATTTGTAGATTTTTTCTAATGGCAGACTTTGAGTCTTGTGCTGCTACCTTTTTCGAGTTGCTCTTTGGTTGCATGGTACCTGCAAGGCAGAAGTCATTAGTCTAGGTTATCAAAGAAAAATAGAACTCAAATGTTACAGGCATAATCTACGGATTGGTTTACGGCCCGTAAAAGGATATCAAGGCTTATGAACTAATTTGTGATTTCAGTCACCATCTTTAGTGTTAGAAACTATGACCTACTTGATGGACTATGGTTCAGAACCACGGATCAATCCTGTGAGTCGTGGTTCTGATCCTGAGAGTAAGCATTTTTACATGTTTGGTCCCAAGGACCACGACTCATATGACAAGCCATAGTTTGGAATTATGGTTCGTCCTGTGAGTCGTGGCTCATTCATCAAAAGCTATCATGTGAAAGATATATTGTACAAGTGGATTTATGGTCCGTGCACTGAATAACAGTCTGTAGATTCACTTGTAATCACTGAGCAACAAGTTGTATTCGATCAAAAACTCCCTCCTTCTTAGTTTTAAATGGTCTGATCGATTCCTCAACCTAAACCTCCAAATTATCAAAGTTCGTGCCTACTACACACTACAGATCTATCACACATTCATCTAGGGTACCATATTTTTGAGTTTTAGTCAAAACATAAACCCTAGACTCGGGTTGATTTAAGAAAAAGAACTTAGAGAGATGAAAGAGAGCTTACCCTTGATGAACGAGTTCTTTTCTTGTCAGAGGAGCAAAATGAGGTGACAGATTCATGCAGGCAGTAGGTAGGATTACTTTATTGAATTTATGGAAGAATTTGAGTTGAATTGGGAGTGAAAGAGGGAGAAATTTGATTCTTTCCTTTTTAAAAAAATGGTGGTTTGCCTTAGGAGAAGGGGAGAAGAAGAAAACAAGCCAGGTCAGGTTATTGTTTTAAAATTTTGGCCGACCCGCGACCCAGCTTGTTTACTGTACCTAGGACCTACGCGTGAAAACTATTGTTCATCGAATGAAACAATGTTCCGTAGTCCCACTCGTGGTTCTGTGTTCTTGCCTTACCTGCTGCAAGGAATAACGATAGAGTAGATAGTCCGTCCTTTGAAAGCACGGACCATATTATGAGTCATGGTCTGCTCAATCAGAGACCTATAAATTTAGCTCCAGAAACCACGAGTTGGTCTATGGTCTGTAGAGCCTGCAACGGGATGTGAAACCATTCGTGATTTCTCGAGTTCCTGCAATGGTATTCTTTTCTTTTCACCTGCACATAAAACAAACATTAGGCTTGTGTTGCCTCCAAAGCAGTGCTTCATTTAACGTCGCGGCACAACGCATGTCACTTGACTACTTAGACTTCATCAAGTTTCCTCATGGGTTGCCTCCCATGCAACGCCTGATTTAATGTCATGGCACGACACAGGACACTTGATTACTCAGACTTCATCATGTTTCCTCATGAGTTGCCTCCCATGCAGTGCTTGATTTAATATCGTGGCACGACGCAGGTTCCTTAGTTACTCAGACTTCACCAAGGGTCCAGACCTCCATAACTTTTAGCTCTTCTGTAGTTACCAAATATAACTTGATGTGATAACCATTCGCTTTGACCTTCTTTCCCTCATGATTTTCAAGCTCTATGGCACCATGTGGGAATACTTGTACCACTTTGAATAGTCCAATCCACTTGGACTTCAACTTTCCAGGAAATAAGTGAAGTCTAGAATTGAATAGTAGAAACAAATCACCCGGTTCAAAATCTCTCTTCTCAATCTTCTGGTCATGATACAATATCATCTTCTCTTTGTGCAAGGCTGAACTTTCATAGGCGTTGAGCTGAAACTCATCTAACTCATTCAACTGACCAAACCGCCTAAATGATGTTGCAGACTAGTCTAAATTCAACTTC
This sequence comes from Jaltomata sinuosa, assembly GCA_003996215.1. Taxonomy (NCBI): domain Eukaryota; kingdom Viridiplantae; phylum Streptophyta; class Magnoliopsida; order Solanales; family Solanaceae; genus Jaltomata; species Jaltomata sinuosa. The sequence continues at coordinate 23,570 of QJPP01005314.1, read as the reverse complement.
TTTAATGCCCACATAGCCTTATGCTTAAGCTCAATTAATAGATGACATACCTTACCAAACACAAGTTGATAAGGTGACATACTATTAGCATATTGTGCACAGTCCAGTACGCCCACACAACATCATTTAGTTTCCTAGAACAATACATCCTATTTGCATTCACAGTCTTTGACATGATTGACTTTATCTAGCGATTAGAAACCTCAACTTTCCCACTAGCCTGTGGATGGTAAGGGGTTGCAACTTTGTGTTTCACTCTATACTTCTCAAGCAAAGCACAAAACAACTTATTGCAAAAGTGAGAGCCTCCATCACTAATAACAGCCCGTGGTGTACCAAATTGAGAAAATATATTCTTTTTCAAGAATGTTGTGACACTCTTGCCTTTATTATTAGGAAATACAACCGCCTCTACCAACTTGGACACATAGTCAACATCCACCAATATATATTTCATCCCATTCGAACTCACAAATGGACCCATGAAATCAATACCCCATACATCAAAGAGTTCAATCACAAGGATGGGAGTATGAGGAAGCTCATGCTTCCTTGATATACAACCTTCCCTATGATATCCCTTGTAGGCTTTAGAAAAATCATGGGCGTCCTTCTAAATGGTTAGTCAATAATAGCCGCATTGCAAGATCTTGTGAGCGGTTCGGATGCCACTATGATGTCCCCAATAGGGGATGAATGACAAACCTCTAATATCTCCATCATCTCAGCTTCAGGAACACACCTACGGATCATGGTATAAGCATATATACAGAACAAGAATGGCCCCTCCCAGAAGAATTTCTTAACATCAGATATGAATTTTCTTCGCTGGTGGACAAACATATCAGGTGGTACCACATCACTTGCCAAATAGTTGGCAAAGTTTGCAAGCCATAAAATCAGATCTTGGGAGGCGTCTAACACTTGCTCATCTTGGAACCAATCATCAGTCTCTTGCTCATCATTCTGTTTCAGCATCGCTTCTTCCTCTAATCTTGACAAGTGATAAACTACCTGATTTTCTGTACCCTTCCAGTCCTTGACCTCAAAGTCAAATTCTTGCAGCAACAACACCCGTCTAATCAATCTAGGCTTAGCATCCTTCTTCGATGAGGTACCTTAGAGTTGCATGGTCAGTATGCATAATCACCTTAGTGCCAAGAAAATAAGATCTGAACTTCTCGAATACAAAGACCACAATAAGAAACTCTTGTTCTGTCACAGTAAAGTTCTTTTGATCTGGATTAAGTGCTTTGCTAGCATAGTAGATGGGATGAATAATATTTTCGCATCTTTGGCCTAGGACTGCTCCTAGAGCTACTCCACTACCATCACACATAACCTCAAAAGGCTGAGACTAATTAGGTGACATAATAATAGGCGTGGAGATCAACTTCTGCTTGAGACATTCAAATGCCTTCAGACAAGCATCATCAAAAACAAACTTCACTTCCTTCTCCAATAATTTTCACAAAGGGTGTGAATTTTAGAGAAATCCTTTATGAACCTGCGGTAGAAACCAGCATGCCCCAAGAAGCTTCGGATACCCTTCACAGAAATTGGAGGAGGCAATTTTTCAATCACCTCTATCTTTGATTTTTTGAACTTAATACCCTACTTAGAGATTTGGTGGCAAAGCACTATGCCTTCTTTGACCATAAAGTGACACTTCTCCCAATTCAGCACTAAGTTTCACTCTTCACATCCTTTTAGCACACAGCTCAGATGAGCCAAACAATCATCAAAAAAGTCACTAATTACAGAAAAATCATCCATGAATACCTCGATAGTGTCCTCCAAACATATCTAAGAAGATCGACATCATACATTGGTAAAATGTCATCGGTGCATTGTATAACCCAAACGGCATCCTCTTGAAGGAAAATGTCCCATATGGATAGGTGAAAGTGGATTTCTCTTTGTCCTCAGGAGCAATTGAGATCTGATTGTATCCTAAATAACCATAAAGAAAATAATACCATCCTCTACCAGCAAGATGGTCTAACATATGATCCATAAACTATATCAGAAAATGGTCTTTCTTGGCCCAAGCATTCAACTTTCTGTAGTCTATGCATACACGCCAACCTGTGACAGGCCTCATCGAAATTAACTCATTATTAGCATTCGGTACCACAATGATTCCACCCTTCATAGGTACACACTAAACTGGGCTCACTTGTTTGCTGTCTGCAATAGGATAAACCATGCATGCATACAAACACTTTATAATCTCCTTCTTGACAACTTCTTTCATAGTTTGATTCAACCTATGCTGGTGCTCAATACTCAGAACAAAATCTGGCTCAAGCTGGATTTTGTGCGTGTAAATTCTAGGTAGGATCCCAATAATGTCAGCAATGGACTAACTAATGGCCCTCTTGAACTTTCTAAGTATAGAAACCAGAGCTTCAACCTCTCTTTCCTCTAAGTATGCGGCAATAATAATTGGCAAGGTGTCATTCGCTCCTAAGAACACATAGCTGAGGTGGGAGTGAAATGCTTTGAGCTCCAAGATTGGAGGCTCCTCAATAAATGGTCTAGCTGGTGGGGTTTGTCAATTCTTTAGGTCCAAATCAAACTTCTTCGGAGAATAAGTGTAAGACCCCATACCTGCAAGTGCTTCTACCATGTCATCATACTCGTTAATATCATATCCATCAAAATTCATAATAACACTTGCAAGTGCTTCAACACCAAGTCTTTCTTTAACAAGTACTACTAGTTGCTCCTTATCAAACAAATCTATAACTGATACCACGTGCATGTCATTATGATATTTCATAGATTGGCAAATATTGAAAGTAACCACCTCATCTTTCAGTCTGAATTTTATCTGCACAGTTTTAAAGTAAACCAAAGAGTGTCCAGTGGCAAGGAATAGGCATCCCAAGATGATAGGAACTTTAAAATATACCTCACAATCAAGGATCACAAAGTTTGCAGGAAGGATGAAAGTGTAAACTTTCACAAGTACATCATAGAGAATCCCCACTGGCCTTTTCACTGTGCGATCTGCCATAAGAAGGCGCATTATATTCGGTTTGGGGGCTTCCAAGCCTAACTGTTTGAACACTTCTATTGGAATCAAATTAATACTAGCACCCAGATCACATAATGCTTTTGCAAAATAGAAGGTTCCAATAGTGCAAGGAATAGTTAAAGCTCCAGGATCTTCCTTTTTCTGCACCAGAGAACGGGAAGCTATTCCACTACAGTGGTGCAGTTTATCAGCAGGTTCAAAACTCATAGTTCTCTTCTTTTTCACCAGATCCTTCATGAACTTTTCATACCCAGGCATCTGATCCAATGCTTCGACTAAAAAAATATTCACTGAAAGTTGTTTCATAATGGAGATGAACTTGCGATACTTATCTTCCTTGGCCTTCTCTATCAATCTATGTATGTAAGGTGAAAGAGGTAATAGTATGGGCTTCAAGACTTTTGGGACCTCGTCATGCTTCTATTTGGTGGCTTTGAACTTCCTCTCAATTGGAATTTTATTACCATCCTTTTCATCTGAATCAACCATAATTTTTGCATCATCTTTTTCAGGTTCATTCGGCTCATCAACAACTATGGGAATAGGAGGATCAACACTCTGCTTCCTGCTTTGAGTAGTCACCGCCATGTAATGCCCATCATTTTTTGAATTTTGTACTGTATTACTAGGAATTGTGCCCTTCTAATACAGATTCAGAGTCAAAGACATCTAGTTCATCTATTGCTTAATTTGCTTGATGGAGACGACATGTGACTCTACTTTCTGATTCATGCCTGAGATGTCAGCACACATCTCTTTCAAGTTCCCATTAGTTGAATCTACCTTCTACAATACCTTGACAATTATCTCTTTGATAGTTAGCTAAGCAGATCCTACTTCACGGTTACCAGTAGGGACATACAGGTTGCTTCTATCATTGTTGTATCCTTCCCTCATGTGTCATTCACTATCCCTGTCTCTGTCCCTTCTTCTGTCTCGATATCCAGACCGATTGTAGTTGTCATCTCTATCTCTTTTTGGCCTTGATTTCCTTAGCCATTGGCCCAAAAACCTGCCTTGATCATTCATATAAGTTTTTTCTTCATCAGATTCGTGCCCATCCTGTCTTGGTGCTTTCCCTTGTGAACCTACAACATTCACCTTTTCTTCTCCATTATTAAGAATTTGTTTTACAATCAGATCTACAATTATTTTTAATCCTGTGAACTCCTTTCTTAACTCCTGCAATTCCTAATAGTGAATGGATGTCCCCACTGCATAAGTTCCTGTCGAGCTCTCAGCCTCTCTTGTATGTCAGGCCCTATTCATCCTTTTTCCTCTATCAAGCATCTCAGAAGCATCAATATAAGTATTTTCCATGAATGCTCCTCCAGTGACTGTATCAGCTACTGCCTTGGTGTTTGCATTCAGTGCTCTATAGAAAATCTCCATCAAATGATCCGCAAGGATTCTGTGATTTGGTACCTGTTTCAGCTTCTTATTGAACCTAAACCATGTTTCATACAAGGCCTCCATGGGTAGCTATTTAAAATTATAGACCTCCTGCTTTAGCTACAACATCCTTGATGGGGGAAAGAACCTCTCCATAAACTGACTCCTCAGTTCCAGCCATGTGTATATTGAAGCATCAGGTAGTTCCGCAAGCTAAAGTGTTTCTTCTCTAGTCAAAGAGAATGGAAAAAGCGGCAATTTGATAGCATCTTGGTCTACCCCTGCAAGGTTGTAAGCCTTGCAGATCCCCACGAAGTTCTTCAAGTGCAAGTTTGCATCATCAATGGGCTTGCCAATATATAATCCTTTCAGGTTCAGCAGCTGAATCATAGTGCCTGTAATATTGAAATTTTTACCAGTAGGTAGGGTGACAATACAATAGGGCATGTTTTCCCTGTGTCATCAACATCATCATCATCTAGATTGTACCAAAGGATATGTCGGGATTGTTATGGCTGGCGACCAATATTCCCTCTCAGAACAACTGGATGTTGATGTATATTATGTCGGCTTGCCTCATCTCTTGCAGCTTGAGAATTTAGTGCGGCTTGACGAGTATCTTCTTGTCTATCTTGCCATGCTTTCTCAGCTTGAGCATTATGTTGAGCAAGTGTATCTGCATATTGCACATCTTGTGCAATTTCAGCATCTTTTGCTGCCTTTTGCCTCTGCTGTTCCACGGCCAACATCCGTGTTGTGGCCTATTCAGGTGTCTCAAAAACTCCCTCCTTAACCATGTTTCTCAGAGTTTGTGAGAGTTTGGGATCGAATGGAATCAGTGGATTTCCTTGACTCTTTGTATTGGGAATGCACAAGTGTGCAACTTGTGGAACAAAACAAAAATAATAGAAAATGTAAAATAAGGAAATAAAGACTAATAGTCAAATAACACAATTGGTTTTATTCCTAAATCGCATTCCTCAGAAACAGTGCTAAAATTTGATATGCCCAAATTATACCTCAAAAAGAAGCATAAAGCGGTCATTGTTCAAATATAGAACATAAACAAGGTTAGGGTCAATCCCACTGGAAATATGGTAGGATCTCATTCAACTGTGTGTATTCGCGCTCTTAGCCAGCTTATTTCCTTAAAGGGGGGGGGGGGGGTTTAAGTAACATTTAATGTTTGTAAATTATTAAGTAACCAGTAAACAACAAGTAGCAATATTGTTGTGATTCAGAGAGAAAATAGACTAGGACTGTGTTCCCCATGAGTTCATAACGTTGTAGGCATTGTACTAGCAATCTATTCTGGTGCTTAGCATGTAAGATCGGTAAGTTAGGTTTACCTAAATAGTTGGTCTCCTAGATAGATGAATTTCACCACGCAACTAGGTCCGTCTAAGGGTGTATACTTTTCTAACCCTTACCTTTGATCCCAGATTAGCTACAAGGTCAAGCTATTAGATGAGGGTTGATAGCCTCAAATCTCTGTTCTAACAAACCCTTTTCCCATTTGTTACCTCCTTGGTCAGGCAAGTAAGAATAAGGCGAGTTCTAACATTTGCAATCGTTAAAAAATAATCAAAGTAATGGGAAGAACAAAACATGCATAAACACTGTCCCAGAATTGCTAAGTACATTGCCTACTTTGTTAATCCATCATGGTTCCCACAACCCTAGTTGTGGATTTAGATACTCATGTTCATAAGTAAACAATTAGAAGTTGTCTAAGAATTCATGATCATATACTTAAAAGAAGAAGTAAAGAAATTTGGAAACATGAATAATTGAAGAAGAAATCAAGAATTAAGAACTATGAATGTGTTAATCTCTCGATACTAAGAATAAATCAATACCAAGTGTTTATGAATATGTTTCCTACAAATTATATAGTGTACCCCGTAAAAGAAAACCTAGGAAAAGTATTTTATGGACATCACATATCATATCCTAAACAAACTAAGAGAACTGGAATCGCCAGGGATTATGACTTATTTGATGACCCATCATTTTAGATGATGGTTCGTGGTTTGGTAAAGTCAACCATGTTGCTCAAGAGTCAGCATCGCCTATTTTAAGAAACCACGGGAAGAACCACGGGTCGTATAATCATTCTATGGTTCATTGACCGACTCATGGTTTTAGACTTCATTATTTCATCCCTCTGATAAATAACCACGATTTCACATGACGGGTCTGTGGTCTGAAACTATGGGCTGTGAAGTGACTCGTGCTTATTACTCTTCTTTTTGCATCTCTGCAGTTCATCTGATCTACGAGCAACAGGATAGGTCATTGTTTGGAACCATGACTCATAGTCTGACTCATAATTTTCACCCATGATTTGCACTTTTGCTGAACTTTTTCCCTGACTCACAAGACAGGTCCATGGTCCCAAACCACAGACCGTCAATCCACCTGTAATCCCTGTAGTCATCAATTTTTCAATACAAATTTCTGCACTTTGGCTATAGAATCTGTTCTGCTGTACACTTAAAAACAACCATCAAATCTACTAACAAAATGCTAAAGAACATGCACTAATCCTAAGTATTAAGCGTCGAAAGTGCCATAAATTCATGCCACATTAATAGCTTTTAGAGGCTTAAGGCCTTATTGAATTAAAATTCAGTGTTGACTTTACCAGTTGAGGGTTAGAGTTTCTCAGTATATTATGATGCTTCAGTGGTCGGTCTTGGTTGTATGTTGATGCAGCAGGGTCAAGTGATAGCTTATGCATCGAGACAGTTGAAGGTTCACGAGCACAACTACCCCACTCATGACTTGCAGTTGGCAGCGGTAGTCTTTGCGCTCAAGATTTAAAGGCATTACTTATATGAGGTTCACTGTGAGATCTTCACCAATCACTGTAGTCTTTTGTACATTACGAGTCAGCGAGATCTGAACTCTAGACAGAGGAGATGGATCAAATTACTAAAAGACTATGATTTTTTTATTCTGTATCATATGGGCAAGGCAAATGTGGTAGCGGATGCCTTTTGTTGGAAGACGGTGAGTATGGGCAGCCTAACTTTACTTTCAGTTTCAGAGAGGCCATTGTCTTTGGACATCCAGTCCTTGGCTACCATTTGGTTAGGATTGACTTGTAGTATCCTAGCAGAGTTCTTACCGGTATTGAGGTTCCTTATACCCTGGTGATCAGATTCAGAGTTATCAGTTTGAGGATTAGCAGTTATGTGACTTTTGTGATCAGGTTGTTCGAGGTGAGGCTAGATGGGATACTTTGGGTTCTGATGGCATTCTCAGGGTTTGATAGTCATCTCTATATTCCAAGAGTTGGTGATTTAATTTAGTTGATTCTCCATGAGGCACATTGTTCTAGATATTCCATCCATCCTAGCACAACTAAGATGTACATAGATTTGAGATAGCTTTACTGGTGGAGTGGTATGAAGCAGGACGTAGTGGAGTTTGTATCTCGGTGCTTGAAATTTTAGCAGGTGAAGTTAGATTACATCAGACCTTGTGGATTGATGTAGCCACTTCCCATTCCTGAGTGGAAGTGGGAAGGGATTACTATAGACTTCATAGTTTGGTTGCCATGCATTTCTCGAGGATTTGATTCTATTTGGGTTATTGTTGATCGACTGACTAAGTCAGTGCACTTCTTGCCAGTCCAGACTACTTACAATGTAGAGAGGTTACCTCAGATTTACCTTCATTAGATTGTTCGATAACGTGGGGTCCCAACTTATATCATTTTAGACTGCGACACTCAGTTCACATCTCAGTTTTAGAGGGCTATTCAGCGAGACTTGGGTACAAAGGTTCAGCTTAGTATTGCATTCCACCCTCAGATAGATGGCAAGTCCGAGAAGACTTTTAGGTCCTGCAAGACATGCTTCAGGCCTGTGTTCTTGACTTTGGAGGCTCTTGAGATCAGTTTGTGCCTTTGGCCGAGTTTGCTTATAATAATAATTTTCATTCGAGCATTGACATGGCGCCTTTTGAGGCATTGTATGGTAGGCATTGGAGATCGCTGGTTGCTTGGTTTAATGGTTTAGAGTCTAGGCCACAGAGTACATACTTGCTTCATGATTCCTTAGATAGAGTTTGAGTGATTCACAACAGTCTTCGGGCAGCTCAGTGCAGGAAAAAGAGCTATGCTAATCGTAGGCTTTGTTCCTTAGAAATTAGTGTTTGTGACTTAGTATTCCTCCGTATATCACCCATGAAGGGAGTGATAAGATTTGGTAGGTGGGTCAAGCATAGCCCCATGTACATTGGGTCATTTGAGATTCTTCAGAGAGTTGGTAGTATTGCACATATACTGGCTTTGTATTTGATATTTTTAGCAATACACCCAGTTTTCCATGTATGGATATTGCGACGGTATGTCCCAAATGAGTATCATATATTGCAGTGGGATTTGGTCCAGTTGGATGAGGTTCGGCCTTTGTTGAGGAGCCTATAGCTTTTCTAGCCAAAGATATCAGAAGGTTGAGATCTAGGGAGATTCTGGTTGTTAAGGTTGCGTGGAGGCACTGTCTAGTTGAGGAGGCTATCTAGGAGACTGAGGGAGATGCGGGCTAAGTATTCGCAGTTGTTTGAACCTTCAAGTACTTCCTTGTTCTTGACTTTTGAGGATAAAAGTCCTTTTTAGTAGTGGATGATGTAATAGCCCTTTTGGTCATTCCTGCGTTTATGCCTTCCTTGTACTGTTAGAGCTTGCCTGTGGTAGCCCTAATTCATTTATCGCTTGCTGGTATCGATGGTTCGGTGCCCTAGCCATTCATTTGGTCTTTAAAGCTGCTTTCTTGTTTTAGAGCTTAAACTTAGGATATCGTTGACTTTGGTCAACATTCTTGGTAAATCACTCAGAATCAAATTATGATAGTTTCATTAGCTACAAAGCATGGATTTTGGTCTAAATGGACCCTTGGCCGGGGTTTAGGGTCTTTCAGTTTCAATTTATGTTGGTTTTTATGTTTTCTAGGTAGTTAAATTTGAAAGTTTGACTTTGGTAAACATTCGGAGAAGACGACCTTAGATGGAAATTCTGATAGCACTGTTAGCTTCATAATATTGACTTTTGGCTAGAGGGACCCTTGGTTCGGGTCTCGAGGCTTCCAGACTCATTTTAGGCCTTGGTGTTCCATTTTGGAAAAATTGGCCTAAAGTTGGTTTTTGGGCGTGGGGCTCACTTTTCGTTATATCGACCTCTGTTGGGATTTTCATTGATTTTCTGTTGTGTTCAGAATTTCATTTTTAGTCGAATAGCTCAGCTCATTTATGTCCATGGGACCCCAGATCCATTCTCAGGGGTCCATTCGTTTAAAATCTACCAAGGTTGGTAATGGGTTGTTGTTGTTGCTGGTGTGGGCACCAGGGAGTCACATGGGCCGCGCTTGCACATGCGTGCCTATGCCTGGGCGCTGCACTTGCGCATGCTTTCCTGCGCATGCTCGCCTGTGCTTGGGCGCCATCCCTATGTGCAGGCCAGGCATTGGCAGCCAGCGCCCCTGCGCGTGCCAGCATGCCTATGGCGTGAAGCCGCTGCTGCGCCAGCGTGCCTGCGCCTGCATGGCCGCCGCGGCGCCTGGGCATGTTTGCTTATAAAGTTATTGCCTTTCAAATTTCCAGCCTTCTTCCCCAAGTTCCAAAAACAATTTCTCCACCATTTTATCTCCAAAAATCATCATTTCTTTACCTGGTCTTTCTTATAGCTTGGAGGATTAATTATTTCTGGTCCGTGCTCGTTCTGGGCTTCTTGAATTGGTAAGTTTTGTTGTCAAATTCCATAAAATTTCCCTCTTTAATTCTATAGTTTTTGGGCTGTTTGACCCCTCATTCTTAGTCCGTTTATGCTCAATTTTGGGGCATGAACTCCTTGGAACATGGGAAACATTGTGATATTTTTCATTTTTGGCTTTGGGTTGTGGGGCTTACAGGCCCGCTTGTGACTCAAATTTCAACTCGGCTATACTTTTAGCAACATAAGTATCGTTAGTCTTATTTTAATGCATAGATTGCCTTCTTGATAGTTTGATTGTATTTCGGAGTTTCTTAGAGCGGTTCGTGCTTAGACATCGTTGTTCTAGTAGCTTATCATCGAATGACTGGTAGGTTACGGTTTAACTCTTCTAGACATTGCGTATATAGTGTATATTGTACTAATAGGCATCCTTGGGTTAGGTTTATTAGCATGGCACCCCCAGACCTTGTCTGCTTATTCATGTTCATCTTATTTTCGCTCCGATGATTGTAGTATTCATTGTAGTTGATAGTATCACCCTTGTGGTGCTGTGTGGCCTTGTATTTTGACTCTAGAACATAGATGGTTAGTTATATGGGAATGTCTGCAAGTCTCGGACATCGATATTTAATTGTAAGGTTGATTATTTATGCTGCAGAGTGATTGGAGCATGTGCAGGGCCGATAGGTTGACTGTGAGCCATTAGGCTGTTGTTTGTGTATGAGCATGCCATTATCATGAATATAAGGAGATTTTCTACATGTTTTACTATGGTTTTGGCTTCGGGCCTACTATAAATGGATTTCTAAACCTTGCATGGACCTGGGGGCCCGTTTTCAGTAAAAATAGTTATAAAAGGTTTGAACTGACTTTCGTGGATCTTCTTGGGGTAAAAGAGTTAAAAGGATGTTTTATCACTGGTTTCCATACTATTACTAGACTTGGCAGGGACAGAGTTCTAGACATGTTTTCCTGTTGGTTTTGAAATGATACTAGACTTGGTCGAGCTGAGCGTCAGACTTATTTTACTACTATTTTAGACCCGGTTATGCCTGGGCACCATTGTTGGGCATTTTTTAGTCTTGATTCACTTTTTTAGACCCGAATAGACTCTGGGTATGCATTTTTGAGATTTGGTTACTGATTTGGATCTGGATACACTTCGGACGATTATATTGAGGTTATGAGATTTATTATATGGTCGAGGACCTCAATGGACCTTTCTGATCCAGACCAGGGGCTACGTGTTGCGTGTGACGGAGGAGGGGTATATAGTGAAGTTGTGGTATACAGGCCGTGTCTTTCCATGGATCCTACCTGTTTGGCCCATAGGCACCGGAGGAGGTACATATGGAGTTACTGTTCTACCTAGTTTTCACTATTGCATCATATCAGTCATTTGCATGAGATTCCACCCTTATTTATTGTTTGTTGAGTGTACGCTCTGTTCGTATGGGATGCCAGAGGGTTTGTCTTTACTTGTATGCGTTCCTCGAGTGTATGGGCACCCATTGGGAATGTAGGTTGACTTACTATTATCCTATAACGTTTCTGGTTCTCATTATGGTTATATTCCTATTCCTATACGATGATTCACATTTGGGAGTTGTGCTATATATACTTCTGCTTCACCTTATGACTACTTTTGGGTTATTGGTTGGTTATTCATGGTTGAGAGATATGGTTCCATTAAACAATTGGTTTTCTACTCTGAGAATGTATTATTGGATTTCAAGCATGATAAAGTTATTTGTTTTCTCTCCTTCCGTTCTTTCACTTGAGGTTATTGGTATATCGCCTATGTTCCTACACTCGCTCTCTCTCTTTATATATATTGTTATTGAAAGGACCCCAGCTGCGTTCTTTCTTTCATTCACCCGTGTCTGTGAGACATATATTTCTAATAGCTAGCCGAGTATGTTGTTTTCTTCTTGTATTCTTCTGTGCTAGATTTCGTGTACTTATTCATTATTTCTGTGACTACTTGCTTCTTTTCTGCTATATTATTGTTCTTATATCTTATATGTGCTCAGTAGGCCTATGATGCCTACTGGGTACCCGTTGCTTAGCAATTGGTTCTCATACTACACTTTGCATCTTCCTGGTGCAGATCCTAGTATGGGCCATCGCTGCTGATTCGTGGAAACTTGTGTGGGCTGACTTTTGGACTATCTGAGATAGAGGGTGAGTTCCAGACAATCGGAGTTTAGTTGTTATCTCATCCTTTGTATCATGTACTTTTTTGTTATTCAGAGACATATGTATATATTTTTTTGGATCCTTGTACACTGTATATTTAGTAGCGGCTCTTATACTATGATACCAGGTTGTGGGTTTGGTTTAGCTTCAATTTATATATGCTCTTGTTGCCTACTTCTTCATATTATTTCCCTTGCTTCCGCTATTTATATAGTTATTCCGCTTGCTTGCTAGATAGTAGCCCATTACTAACCATTTCGAGCTATCGAGATTGGTTCCCTATAGGAGGGTTGTAGGTTCCATCATGACTGAGAAATCGGGTCGTGATAGATTTCCAATGATAAGCTTGTTACTATTCTGCAATGATTAAATCCATAAAAGTTATCCCCTAGGCCTTTTAGATCAGATACCAACCGAACTACATTTGCTCTACTTTAATTTATTTCACCCAACAACATGACAATAATTGATGTCCAACCTCCTAGAAATCAATGTATATAAACATAAATTTGAGCTTTTTGAAACTTTTACATGAAGTAGTTCGCTTCTTTCTTGTCTACGTCAAACGTAGAGGAGCTATCATCAGATTCTTTTGTTTTTTTAAAAATAGTTATGACCCAAAAGTGTTAAATTCCACTAATTTTGATTTATTGTTACACATGTGCCAAGTTGCATAAGGTATTAAATGAATTGTGAACTTGGCATGTTAACTACTTACTTAATTAATTATTCAAAATTACCCGTCAATTAAATAACCGTAGTTAAATGAATAATTCAAAATTTTCATTTAAAAATTATGAGAAGAGTCTTTTATGGAAAAGGAATTCTAATGCCCCAAATGACCTTAAGGTTCATTACATCATCTACCACTTAAATAAATCTTAGTCCTCGAATGGAAAAAAATAGGAAGTACCTGAATGCTAAAAAATTTAGGGATATCTAATTTGCATGTCTGACTCGGTCTCCCAAGTAGCCTTCTCAACCGGGCAATATTTTTATTGAACCTTCACTGAGGCAATTTCTTTCGATCTCAATTTCCAAATTTTCCTATCCAAGATAGTCACCGACTCTTCCTCAAAAGTCAGATTTTGATCAAGTAATACCGAATCTTATTGAATCACATGAGAACCATCCTGGTGGTATTTCATCATCATCAAAATGAAACATAGGGTGAACATCCAAAAGACCAGGTGGCAAAGCTAACTCGTAAGACACCTCACCAATTCGTTGAATAATCTCAAAAGGACCAATATACCTCGGGCTCAGCTTAACCTTCTTCCCAAATCTCATCACCCCATTCATGGGTGAAACCTTCAACTGAATCTGTTCTGCCGCCATGAACTCCAAATCACAAACTCATTTGTCTACTCTGAGTCATGAGAGCCATGTCTTGAATCAACTTGACCTTGTCCAAGGACTCTCTTAACAAATCTGTGCCCCAGAGTCTAACCTCAAATGCATCAAACTAACCAATCAAATATTGATATCTCCTACCTACAAACCCTTAAATGGTGTCATCTTTATGCTCAAATGGTAAATATTATTGTATTCAAACTCTGCTAAAGGTAAAAACAGGTTCCAATGACCACCAAAGTCTATTACACACGCTCACAACATATCCTTAAAGAAATGAGTAGTCTGCTCAAACTGACCATCAGTCTAGAGGTGAAAGGTTGTATTAAGCTCCACCCGAGTACCCAAATCCTTCTGCAATAGATTAGTAGAAATGAGATGTAAATTGTGTGGATCAATCTAAAATGGTATAAATAGGCACCGCATGCAAGCAAATGATCTCCCGTATATATATCTTAGCTAACTTCTCTGAATTATCAGTAGTTTGAATTGGTAGGAAATGCACATACTTGGCAATTGATCCGTGATGACCTATACAACATTAGACTTACCCAAGGTTCATGGAAACCATACCGAAAAGTCCATAGCAATTTACTCCCACTTCCTCTCAGGTATGGAAATCCTTTGAGTAACACCTCCAAGCTTTTGGTGTTCATACTTCACTTGTCAACAATTCAAACACTGAGATACAAAATTTACTATGTCTCTCTTTATCCGATACAACCAATAATATTTCTTCAAGTCTAACAAATATCTTAATAACCTCTAAGTGCATAGAATACCTCAAACTATGGGCCTTCTGTATGATAAGCCTAGTCAACTCACCTATATGAGGCACACAAATATGAACCTTGATCCTAAAAAATCCTTCATTATCAAGAATTGCCATCTTGTCATCTCCTTGTAACACTCTGTCTCGAATCTTACATAAGTTCTCATCATCAAATTGTTGTGCCCATATCTTCTCCAATTAGGATTACCTCTCCTCCATGTAAACCTAAACCTTACCAAACTCTTAAATATCAAGTCTGACAAAGATATTTCTAATGAATGGATATCCATACCCAAAGTATGCTCTCCCACCTACAATAAAGATAGACTACCCATACTCACTACATTATGAGTCAATGTATCTACCACCATATTCGCTTTGCTCGGATGATAAAGGATATTAATGTCATAGTCCTTGAGGAACTCCAACCATATTCGATGCCTAAAATTGAGATATCTCTAATTGAATATATACTAGAGATTATGGTTGTCACGCCCTGAGCCTACCCTATGGATGTAATACGAGACTTGGGACCATAAGTGATCCCAAGCTAACCCTTAGCATTAACATAACTTAACATAAAGAACATAAATACTGAGTGGAAGGTCAACTGAAAATAATGAGCAACTTAATTTGATATAAACAAAGGCATGAGAATGAAAATATGAATCAACCATTCTATCTGTCTAACTATGTCTGAAAAGCCTCTAAACTAATAGGATGAGTTGCTGGGACAAGATCCCCATTTAACTCTAAGTGCTGAACAAAAATCATGAAAACTAAACTAAAACTCATAATGTAGTCCTCGAATGATGAGGAATCACCAATCCGACTAGAAATCCTATTGGTATCTAGCCACGAGTAAGGGAGCGAATGCCTAAATCTACATCATAATAGGATGCAACACAAGAAGGTATGCGGTCAATACTATAAATGTACTGTACTATGAAATGTACTGAGCATGTGAGCTATGCATATGTCATGATGAAATATACTTGAAGGCATGCTTAAAACAGAAATCATATAATAATCGTAAAAGCTATGTTACAATGACTCAAAGTGAAATCATAGGCTGTAAACATGACATAATCATAAAGTAGTAAGTCTGAACTTGAAAGCTAAGAGTCATGTACAGTTATCAACTTGAAACTATTTTAGTAGGGAGTTTCTCGTAACCGATATAGACATGTGAGTTACATAGAATACAACATTATGAACCCTAGTTGGCAAAGCTGTACTATATCTTACTGGGGTATAAGACCATGTTTAGAGTTGAACCACTATCATGAGCCCATTGGGATAGAGGAGACGCTCTCAACTAATAAAGATCCTCTTAACATATGCTGACAACGTAGTTCTGGACTTGGATTGTCTAAAACCCTCATTTGCTCGATGCTAAATACTACTCCCAAGACCATATCATAGAGATCATACATAATATGAAAACATATCTCTTAAAAGTATAGCATGAAACTAGTTAAAAATACATGATTTTATTGAAATTCATAACTTGAGGAACTAGGCATGCTATTCGTATGAACACTTAAGGTCATATTATCTGAACATGCCAAACTTTCTTAAAAATAGGTAACAATGTCAAATTATACTAGGTTTATCGCTCAAATCATGGATTAAAAAATACTTGTAAAAACTCATGAAAAATCATATAAGTAGGAAAAATTATGAAACAACGTAAAAAAATCAAATTTACAAGAAACATGCATAACTGGGTAAGAACCCTAACTTCATAAGTTCATAAAATCAAAGTAAAACTTGAGGTTTTGGGCATAAGGTTTGAAGAGGACCCTTATTGAATACCCACATACCTGAACTTGAAGATTTCCTAGCTAGAACTTGAAGGTGGAGACTTGGAGAAGAAGCCCTAGGTTGTTGAAAGTTGAGAGAATGGTTCTTGTCTTCCTTTCTAATGTTCTAACGAGGGAATGAAAGAAATTCGACTATGTCTGACTAAAACTCCCCCAAATAGGCTTAAAATGACTTAGTATGGGATTTAAAAGAATAGAAAAAGTCCAAAATACCCCTAATTACAGAAAGTTATGGGAATTTCCCGTTGAACGGGACGCCCAATAGCTCATGGGACCTACCATAGCTCATGGAAGGGACTATCGGACTTGGGAAGGGTTAAGCAACCCACTGGATTATCCCCACAATTGAGGTTCATGGCTCGTGAGATCTCTCACAGCTTGTGGCCTTGGTCGTTGAGCTGACATGGGCTATGTGATACTCTGGACCATTTTCACAGCTGGCCTTATAGGCTCCCCCATGGCTCGTGGGCTAGATCATTGGTGCTGGGAAGACAGGAACAATGCCCACAGCTGGGCTAATGGCTCATGAGTCCTGCCATGGCTCATAGGCTAGCCCATGGGGACTGAAACCTTTAGAAAACTAGTTTGAATGCCATGAGGTGTTACAGTGGTGATTAATGAACACCTCATAATCCATACTATAGAGGTAATGCCTCTAAATCATTAATGCGAACACTATCATCGCTAACTTCAAGTCATAGGTGAGGTAGTTATTCTCATGAACCTTCAACTACCTTAAAGCATCAGCTATCACCTTCCCTTTCTACATTAATACACAATGAAGACCAATCCGAAAAGCATCACAATACATGGTAAACCCCTCTCCCTCCCCATGTAAAGTCAAAATTGTAATGATAGTCAATTAAGTCCCTAGCTTTTGAAAACTCGCCTTACACTCATCATACTACTAAAAATTCACTTCCTTCTAGTTCAATCTAGTCAATAAAGATGCAATAAATGAAAATCCCTCCACAAATTGCCGATGATAACATGCAAGGTCTAAGAAACTCCAACTCTTGGTAACTGAAGCAAGCATGACCCAATCTAAAATCACCTAAATCTTCTTAGGATCCACCATAATAACCTATTTAGAAAACACATGCTCCAAGAATGACACTGAACATAGACAAAACTCACACTTTGAAAACTTTGCATAGAGCGTCTTGTTATTTAGAATTCGAAGCACAATCCTCAAATGATGATCATGCTCTTCTCTACTTTGGGAGGATATCGATATATCATCGATGAAAAAAAATAGCCAAGGAATCCAAGTACGATATTAATACCTTATTCATCAAGTCCATAAAGGTTGTTGGGGCATTGCTCATCTCAAAATACATCATCAAAAACTCATAATTGTCATAACGTGTCTTTGGGATATCTTCTGCCCTAATCTTCCACTGATGATAACAGGATCTCAAGTCAAATTTAGAGAAGACTGAAGTACCCTGAAGCTGATCAAATAAATCATCAATATGAGGTATTGGGTGCTTGTTCCTGATAGTGACCTTATTCAATTGTCGATAGTCAATACACATACACATAGATCCATCGTTCTTATTTACAAATAGCATTGGAGCTCCCCCAAGGAGATACACTCGGCCTAATGAACCTCTTACACAACAAATCCTGCAATTGCTTCTCTAACTCTTTCAATTCTGTTGGTTCTATCAGATATGGCAAAATAGAAATAGGCTAAGTTCCTGGTTCCAAGTCAATGCAAAAAACAATATCACGATCAAGTAGAATACCTAGTAGGTCCATCCAAAAGAGCTCAAAAAAATCACTCACCACTAGAATAGGTTCAAGAATAGAAGTCTTTATGCTAGTATCCTGAACATGCGCCAAGTATGCTAAATATTACTTTTTCTACCAACTAACAAGCCCTAAGAAATGATATCACTTTCTGTGGAGCGTGACCAATAGAACCTTTACACTCTACCATAGGAATCCTTGGCATAGCTAATATAACTGTCTTGGAAGTACAGTTCAAGATAGCCTGCTAAGGAGAGAAAAAAACCATCGTAAGTATAAAATCAATGTCTACCATATGTAATACCTTCAAGTCCTCTTGAGTATCATATACAAACAAAGTAACTACACATGAACGATATACCTAATCTACTACTACAGAATTCCCAACAAGAGTAGAAACATGTACAAGTAAATCAAGCAACTCACATAACATATCAAGACTCAAAGAAAAGTATGTAGACACATAAGAATAGGTAGAGCCTTGATCAAATAATATTGTACCTGATCAATGACTAACCAAAATGATACCTATTATAACAACATCTAAAGACCCTGCCTCTATCCTACCTAGAAAAATATAACACTGGCATGATCGCCCTTGGACTGTGAATCTTTATGTCCACAACCTTGACCGGTATGGGAACCATCTCTACCCAAATTTGAATTACCTCTTGCACTCTGTGTACCTCTCCTAGTAATAGGTTGTAAAACTCTAGAAGTCAAAGCATAAGAACCTTGATACAAACCACCACGTCTAAGCATAGGGATATCTCTTATAAAATGTCCCATGTCACCATACTCAAACCAACCTCTATGGGGCATAGGCTGATGAGAGAAAACTGAATGACTGGAATGCCCTCCATAATCTAAAGGCTTGGAAGATGATCCCTGTGAAGTCTGTCATGAACTAAAAGTACTACGCCTGATATAATCATCCTCAGATGCTAGCATAGAGGCATGAATTAGTCTGCTAGACTAAGGGGGATAGCCCCTCTTTGAGTAACCTCAGCTACTAGGAGGAGCACCTCTATAATCAGAGGAATGACATTCCCTCTTGCCCTCATGTTGCTCAAATCCCTCACGCTAAATCATCTCTAACTCCTTAGAAGCATCTACCATCTTCTAAAATGGAACCTAGAAGTGGAAACTTGAGAAACTCCCATATACAAATCAAAATAATCATCCTCTTGACAACCCTTCTCACTCTCTAAGCCTCAGTGGGAAGTATCATCAAAGAATGCTTAGCCAAGGCATAGAATTGGGTCTTATACTCATTAACTAACATACTCTCTTGTTATAACCCCTCCAACTCATCCCTCTTGAGCTTCTTCTCACTGCATGGGACAAATATATCCGAGAACTCCTAACTAAACTAAAACCATGAAAGTAAAGGTGACCAAGCTGGCGTACTATCAATATAGTCCACCCACTACTACTTGGCAGGGATAATCATCTAAAATGTTGTATGGTCAACCCTGTGGGACTCCACTAATCCTAGGTCATGCTACCTCACATGATAGCTGACTTTAAAGTCATGCACATCTTCATTCAAGTCATAAGTATAGGTCAGCGGATTTATCATCCTGAACCTCTCAAACATGTTCTACTCATCAATGGTAATGGCAGGCCTATTAGCCAAATGTGTTGCAACACCAGGCAATACTATACTATCTAAACAGGGAGCTATATCAGCAGCTAGTTGAGTCCCTAGTGTTTGAAACCCTTAGCAAGCATTTGGTTTGGAGTTTGACCTGCAATACGAGCTTGTTACCATCAGAGATGATAGGCAACATACCCATTTGAACCATCCCGCAAGAATTCCTAACTTACAAACCAAAGTATCCTAAACCTAGAGTGGAAATAAAATAAGGTGGCGCCTAAGCTGGTCTATACTACTCGGCTTGATCCCTCCCATCCTAATGAACAATATCCTGATCGAAAGATACTGCCCTAAATGGACCCTAGGTAGTTCTCGATACTCGACCTCTAATAGATGCTGAAACATAGCCTTCACCTCGACCTTGTCTCTATCTCATGTAGCACCCTAAGTAGTGGGTGCAAACACAAGCTCCAGATCTCCAATCACAGATGCATGAGTCCTCACCATCAGTAAGAGAATGAGACAACAATACTAGAATTCCAACTGAGTCAAGTGTGCATGATAAGGAATACAAGAATAGAAGTTTCGTAAATGTCCTATAGATGCTCGAAGATAGGTATAGACGTCATCGCAC
Source organism: Jaltomata sinuosa (assembly GCA_003996215.1). Lineage (NCBI taxonomy): Eukaryota > Viridiplantae > Streptophyta > Magnoliopsida > Solanales > Solanaceae > Jaltomata > Jaltomata sinuosa. The sequence goes on along the minus strand of QJPP01005314.1, from coordinate 3,277 downwards.
CGATTTGCAAGAATTTACTACACATTGCTCTTTTACTCATGAAACTAATGAACCTAGGGCTCAAATATCATATTGACATGGCCCAATATCACAAGTCGTGATAGCACCTATATTTCCAACTGATAGGTAAGCCAACCCAATAAAATTAAATTCAGTAATTTAAGTGGAAAAGTAAAGAGACAAGCCAAAATCTCAAAATACTAAGTCTTTCACAAATAAAATGCATAAAAAGCATAAATACCTTCCAATATTGGTGTCAAAGTATAAGAAGTTCTACAATATGATACAAGTTTAAAATCAAAACTACAAAGTCTGAATATAAGAAATACCTTGTTTGAATACTAAAATAATAGAATAAATAAGAGATTGAGGAAGGTGTGGTCCATAGAAGATTCAAGCAACTCATCACACCTCCAAAATAACCAAGCTTATATTCATAAAGCTTAACGAGATACGTTCATACTCGAAATCGAATCTTTGCCATAAAAAAGTACAACAAATGTAGTATGAGTACAAAACCATGTGTACCATATGTCTCATAAATCTAGGATGAAGAAATAGTCATATGATTATATAATAAATCATCCTCTAAGCTTACAAGTTCATATTATACTTTACAGTCAAGTTTTTACCAAAACAGGGAAAATCAAATGTCACGTAAGGTTTAAACATCAGTTAAGCACATAATCAAATAAGAATAGAGGATGCAATATGATGCACTGCAATGAGATTATGCGCCTAAATAACAAATACTCTCTCAATCGTATACACACAATACTCTTTGGAAATCTTTAGGAGTTTGTGACCCATGGAGGACTCGCGAAGTCCATATACTGGCACGGATAGTCTCCATGTTCCCATGGGAATGATCTCAATGCACTATCACAAAATTAAATACTTTCCAGAACAGGACGATGTCTACATGCCCAACTCATAAAATACAAAATAATTGCTACACGGATGATCTCTATGTGCTTGACTCTTACTCATATTAACTCATATGCATAGTATAATATAAATATATAAGGGATTATGATTCATCTTATTTTAATGAAATATCGGGTATGACATATATTCTTCTCGACTATAACAAATATACAGGTTAAATAAAGAAATACAAACATATAAAAAGCAACCAAGTTAACAACCCATCAACTAATGCTAATATATTTTGGCATCCTCGATTATAATTTGTTATTTCATAGTAATAAATTTTCTATTTCATAACACTAGTACACGTACCAATGCCCATCACACCATGGGTACGAGGCCCCCATCTTTTGTCCTTAATCATTATCTATTTTATTTTAATATTTAATTAGTAAAGCATACCTCAATAAAGTCTAGGAAGTCTTAACATAACTCGAACATCGAACAATGTGTCACGAACTCTCAAATTTTGCCTTTTCCTTCGGTGAAGCTTTAGAACATTTCCAAACTATCAAAATCAAAATCCTCATGAGAATACGATTCTACCAATACTCATATTACAGTACAAAAGTATGAGTCAAAATCTAGTAAGTAAACTCAACCCTGAGCCCCAAGGTCGATTTTGAATTTTCTTCCAAATTATATTTATTCATAAAAAATGAACACGCATGTCAAATTCAACTAAAACAGGTCATTATTCAGATCCCAAATTAAGAATTCTTACTCTTAAAACCCCAGTTTATTAAAATTGTACTATATAATCATATGAAAGATCTCGATACCTCAAGCTCAACAAGAAAATGCTATCTTCAAGCTATGAAATACATAGAAATCATCAACCATACACTTATTCCATTATTAATTACTAATGAATAGCTTGTCATTATGTCATTATTGTGCATTGATTAAATCCATAAAAGTTCTCCTCTATGTCTAAAATATGAGATTCCCACCGAAGTATATTCGCTGCACTTTAATTCATTTCACCCAACAACATGACAATAATTGATGTCCAACCTCCTTGAAATTGACGAATATAAATAGATATTTGAACTTTGTGAAGCTTTTACCTGAAGAAGTTTGCGTCTTTCTTGTCGACATCGAACGACAAGGAGATCTCATCAGGTTTCTTTTAATAAGTAGTTATGATCCAAAATTTAAACCCCATCAATTTTAATTCATTCTTACACATGCATCAAGTGACATAGGATATTAAATGAATTGTGAACTTGTCCTGTTAATCATCAACTAAATTAATTATTCAAAATTATATGTCAATTAAATAACCTGTCATGACCAAACTACTGGGCTGTGCGGGACCTACTCTAAGTCACCTAGATAGGAGAACCCTTATCACCCGATTAAAAATAGGTAATCCGGAAGTAAATAGGAAACACAAAAACTTGCCTTAAATATTTTTAAAAAATAGTTACAAGACTTTGAGTACAATGAAATCTTTTACGAAATATAACGAAAAAACCCTCCCTAGGAACTAGTCTAAATAGGTACAAGAGCTTTTAAGAGAAGTATAATATCAAAACAAGACACAACTCCCACCATTAGAAGAGAGGAGTAGAAGCTTCTGGAGATCACCATCATCTCTACCTGGAAAATATCACTGATCCTGTAACCAGACTATAAAAAAAAGGCATAGCAAGAGTAGTATCAGTATAAACAACACATACTAGTAGGCATCATTGGTTGACCCAAATTTCCAAACAACATCATGTAAATATTCAAGAAAGCACACACTTGAAAGTTATACTGTCAGGGTCTGTGATCACCCTCTCCTACTACACAGATATATTGCCCGTGCATCTCTTTCACTCTTTCCTCAAAGCCCCATTTCCCTATTCCGCTACCAACTCAAACATTAGAGAACACCCCTCTCTATTAACCTGAACCTACACTGACCCTTGTAAAATTTAGACTCTCCAAGCCTAACCCGACAGCTAAATAGTAGAAATACCTTTCAAATCCTCAACCCTACTACCAATTAGATAGCTATCCCCATAGCGGCCTCTCACTCTCTCATAAAGATCCTAAGTCAGTATCCCTGACCCCCAGCCCTTAGTCCGGTCAATGGACTACCTGTGGGATGTCCCAATCAACAACCTAACTTAACTACCATATAACCACATCCCATTCCACAAGGTAATAAACCCCATGGAATCATGACATATTATGCAAACAACAACCCATAATCGATTTCTACACCTTTTTCAAGTAACTCGGACGACCCAAGGATCCCTAGGACATCATCTGTGGTGTTTAACATACAATCCTGGTCTACACAAGAACCACCCAACATTTAAACACACCAATCTAGCTATTCATTGTCATGACC